>VZUI01046436.1:0-28336 GCA_013401135.1 Cettia cetti
TCTATCTATCTATCTATCTATCTATCTATCTATCTATCTATCTATCTATCTATCTATCTATCTATCTATCTATCTACCTATCTACCTATCTACCTATCTACCTATCTACCTATCTACCTATCTACCTATCTATCTATCTACCTATCTTTCTGTCTATCAATCTGAGAACTGCATGAAGTATAAGTCAGAAGACAAAGACATCAGATGTTAAATGAAATTAATTTGCAGGGTATATCTGGGCAATATACCACTGTTTCCCCATTCTTTTCCTAGATCAAGACCTACCTACTAAAAGTAAACATATCTTTTATTGGAGAGACAGCGAGGTTGCCTTGTACAGTCTGCACCATCTGGGTAGTGTGCGCTCTTCCCTTGTGTTTGGCCTTCTTGCTGCAGTACATATCACAGCTTTCTCCTTTGCTGGAAAACTAGTGTTTGTATTGGATGGAACTCAGGACAGGGAACTGTGTGTATAGGCATTAATTATAGGAATCAGGTTCATAAACTTGCCTGTTAGAAAATTAAACACAGATTTCAATTTTGCAAAGCTGCTATTTCCTCCACACCTATTTTCTTATTGCAAGAGATTTGTACCAATTTTCTATGGATTAATAGTGATCAGTTCACATTTAACAGCCATATGATAAGTCAGACCTTTTAAAGAAGTCTTTGTTTGTTTCCACAGCCTCAGCAGTGGTTCCTAAAATTCTCTGAAATGACGCAGAAACAGCTTTCTCATCCTGGAATTTCACGGCAAAGTTTGCTGATTCTTGAACACTGAAAGTCTGAACACAGAAACTGTTTTAGGACAGTGGACAGGATGGAGTTACACCAAATTCCATCTCAAATTGAGGGGCAGCAGTGGGAGCTGGGGCTTGTGCTCCTGCAGAGAACTGCATCCATGCGGTGTGGGGGAGGCTTGGAGCGCTGCAGAATGAAGAAGAGCTAATGCTGTGTTTGGCCACAGGATAAGTTGTCAGCATGTCCCTGGCCAGTTCAAGTTTGTGCACAGATGTGTTCTGTGTGACTTTGTTAGGTTAATAAAGCAAAAGGAGGGCAAACACGGGGGGCTTTGGATGAGTGTGGTTTAAACCCTAAAAGGAAAACTGCTGGCAATTCATGGTTTACTTTGGACATCTTGTCTAATGAGAAGAGGCAAAGATCTTTAATTTCTCAGTTCTTCTAGTGTTTAATGGAGAGGTGGTTCTTAGCAGGGTGCACTTCAGCCAGCAATATTATCTGGTGTGCTGCAGTCTTTTCTATAAAGTGTGTTGCTGTAGAAAAGTTGATATGTGAACTGAGGAAAAGATGTCACTTTGGTACTAAAACTAAGCATGTCAGCCCTTGCTTTTATAATGTAATCCATTTGTGACTGTAAATAAGGAATGAATATATTTAGATTTAAAAATATCCACAAAACTGACTTTTTCTTCCTTTCCTATGCTGTCTTGAATTAAATCTAGTCACACATGTAATTTATCTTCTTTTTAATCAAGAGTAAATCATAAAATGAAAGTCAAGATATTAAGCTCCTTTCTCAAACTACTGAGATGATTAGGCTCCAATTTGAGGTTTTAATTTCCTATCACAGGAGTTTTACTGTTTGCCTTAGGAGGAATGCCTTGAGAGATTTAGGTCTGTAATTCCCTAGACTGTCATAACACATTCACAGGTCTGAATAACCCCAGACACTATACCAGCTTCCAACTTCTGCTTTTGACAGCTATTTTTAGTCTGTCATATTTCTACCTTTGAATGCTATCCCAGTTGAGATCCAGACTGAAAATGCTGAAGCTGCTAAAGAGCATTTTGCCTCACGTGAGTGCAGATGAACCATCCACAGTTTGTGGCTTTGTGCGTCCCCAGGGATGGAGCCTGAGGCTGGTGTGCAGTTGTCAGCCTTTGCAGAGATCCATTTCTCTCAGTGTGTTGTCAGGGTGGCACCAGGTCTGCCAGCACTGTCACCTCCAGCATCTTGTATCTTGTCCACCCATGGGAGGTGTGTGAGTTGTGCCTCCCATGACAGGCATTCTCACCCTCTCCCCTGAGTCACTGTCACCAGCTCGGTCCGGTTGGGTGAAGTTTAAGGCTGAGACCCTTTATTTGGAATGAGTGATGGTTTCAGCACTTCCTAGATCTAGTAATTTTGTTCAGTTTGTTTCCTGCATTACACCACAGAGTCTCAAGCCAACTTTATGGCCCATCATCAAAAAGTGAAATCTTACCAGGAAAGGAACAGCTTTCTCTTTTTACCACTCTCTCAAACCATAACCTCTGTTTTGCTACCCCATCTGTGTGGCTATATGACAAAAAAGATGCTGGACTTCACAGAGCCCCTGGAGAAATGCTGCCCTTCCATACCCTGGGAAGGCAGAGGGTCAACTTAAAAATGTAAAAACTGGGCCAGCTATTTAGTACTAAATGAACTATTGACACCCCTCATACACACACAAAGACAGAGCCAGAGGGCATTATATAGGAAAGATTATGTAGGAGATGGGTTCTTACAGCTTCAGTGTCTGTTGGGAAAGTCACGAATCCCCACGACTCCCAGCAGAGTAGCAGATCTCCTTAGGAGTGCAGGTTGCCTTGGAAGGGGCCGGCCCCTACTCCAGGAGCAAAGCAGCCAAATTTACTGCCAAGCCTATTGTTTCTGATTTGGAGCAAGCTGGGTCGATGCTGGACTAGGGGATCATGCATCATAATCCACTGCACATCCTTTAGGTACTGATCCTTGCAGGATAGCCACCATGCTCAGTCACTCCACTGAACCTGCGCTTGGACCAAAATAGCAGAGATTTATTGGTCCACATCAAAATTCACTGAAAGTCCCAGGTCAGAAGTGAAGTAAAGCATCAGGATTCAGCTGATTTAGCTGATGCTGTGGTGGAGTTCTACAGGTGAGCTCCTTAATGGAAAAAGGAGCACAGAGCCATGTATGCCAGTTATAAATGGTCACTGAGTTGTGAGACATATTGGCAATCTGTCTCATCACATCTTGGGCACTTTGTTGAAATTATCAAAGATCTTTATGGTGGGGTGTAGATGTTTGTAGACATTAAGTATATTGCTGTATTTGTGGAGAGGCAACCTTGCACTGCACAAGACAAATGCTGACTGTGTACTGCTGTGTGTGCTCAGCAAATAGCTAAGATTCCTTCAGGGTTTTAGGGGATGGATCCATTCCCCAGTGCTTTTGACAATAGTATGGTAACAAAGGGAATAAAAAAGAAAAATAAGAGGCTTAAATCTGTCATTTACAGACTAGAAGCACCTCAGATTTTCCCATAAGGCTTTCACATCTTTATTTAAATTTCATATCGGCCAAACCAAATCAAACAAAAAGGAAATAAAATTTCAAAGGAAGCCTTCTTGCAGTAGCTTATGATGAATATTCTTGTGAATGGAAAGACCTTTCCTCTGCTGCTGTAATTTAGCATGGGAAAAATGGATATTCCTGAACATAGTCCTGCAAATAAATGGGGTAGTCTGTAGCTAAGAATCTTCCAATGGAAATTTGCAGCAAAACAAATCTCTAAACCAGTGTATAACCAGTGTATAAACCAGAATATTTGTTCTGGCATCAATATTGATTTGACTAAAGCTCACTAAATCTGCCTTAGATTTCTAAGGAAACTATTTCTGTATTTCTGTTAGTTTTATTCTACTACACACATAGGTATTTTGAGCAGATGTCTTTGAGGTTTTCTACCCATTGCTCAGCAAAAATAACTTTATCAGTGATAAAGTTAGTGGTGTCTCTGACAAAGTAATTTTCTCTGAGCTGCTATAAATGTGATCCATAAAAATTCTTTTGGTCCATCACCATCCAAATTAAGTACCGAATAATGCATATTTATGAACAATGCATATAGATAAAGGAGGCATTAAAAACTCTTCCAGAGGCCATACAAAAAGAAAAGAGTCTTTTTTTCATTAGTATGTTGAAGTGAAGTTGTTAGTAACTTCAGATGTAATAGGGTTACAATGACACAGGGCATAGAAGCAAGGAAAAAAATGAAATTAAACTGCCAGTAGAAGCTCTAATTTTGAAATTTGCTAGTATCCTCTCATTTAACATACACAGAAAAGAGCCAGTTTTAAATGATGATGGTATTTTATGTTGTGCTGTGCTATAATGCTTTCCACTCATCTCTTCGGTATTTTATCTTTTTTTTTCTTCCATCTGTCTCGAACACTGAGGAGGAAATGTAGCAACATCTTAAATATTTCGGCATAATGAAATAATATTATGATTTGAAAGCTGAAACTCATGTGGTTTATAATTTGGAAAATCTGGGGACCCAGAACTGTGGTTTCTGAAGTGTTTTTATATGCTACACTAGGTTAATATTGAAGCTTCTATTTTGCTTTAATATTATATTTCACTGATTAAGGGATTCCTTCACTTGACAAGTTAAAGAAGGGATAAAATTAAATTAGCTTATCTCACTAAATTAAGAGATGTACCTATCACGATGCCAGTTCTCCAGGTTTTTCTGGCTTACTTTTTTATTGACTATAAAGTGGATATTGAAGAATTTTTCAAATGTTGATAGCCAAATCTTTGCTTGAGTGAGGTCTCTTCCTGCAGAGTCCCATTCTGAGAGGCTGGGTTTTGTGACAAGTTGGTTTTGGTGAGCACTTCAGACATTACAAACCAACTGTGTTTTCTTCGATTAGTTTCCTACTAATATTTCAAACTTTACTGCTAGAGCATGCCATGCATGCCCTGTGGTTCTGGTCCATGCATCACTTGCATCTTGTCTGTCCCCTGTATTTGGGGGTCACTTCCTGTGGAAAGTGGGGAATGATGTTGTATATTTGGGTTCTGTCCTTATAAGAAATAATCTGGGGCAGGGAGAAAAATGTAAAGCAGGGAAACATTCTTGGGTTCTCTGATCAGCTATAACCTGAGACCTCACCTATGAGAGCAAGTATTTATCTCTCTCTCTTTGATGTGAGGTCATTAATGAGCAGCAGTAGATTATACTCTCTGACATTTCTTTTTTGCGCACTGTTAGAGCTCCTGAGATAGTAGTTCCTTTAAATTACCCCAAATTGCCTACTGTTTTTCATATTTAAGTGACTAAAGTGATCATAGCTTTTTACATGTCACGTTACTTGTATACTTGTATACTTATATAAAATTAAACTAAAGCTGATTTTCTAGCTTCTAAATCATGTGGGATGTTTTACTCATATCTGCGTTCTGGTAAAACATTGATCATTTGATTAAAAAATTATGATGTAAATAGGCTGAATGGAAACAGTAGATGAAATGTTCTTGTGAATTTGTTCAAGAGGCCAGAATTCCCTGCCTGTGAATAAGTTAGTGTCCTTAATGTTACTGCAGGCACTACATTAAGAGGGTAGTTATTCACTGCACTTACAGCTCTACTCCTGTCATCTCTTGCTGGGAACCAAAAGGTCACCTGAATTTCTTGAGCATCTTAGGCCAGGATGGAAAAGTTGTGCCAATTTTTGTAGTTCAGAATAGATTATGGTTTTACAAGACAGTATGGTTTACAGAGAAATGTCATGCCAAAGATCACACGCGGCCCTTGATCTCTTGCCTCAAATCAGTAAGTTCCCATTAAAACTGAATTATTTGGAGCAGGCTCAAGCATGAATCTAGAATGAGAATTTAATTGCCCTTCCTCTGCTGTGAGATACATAAACTCTGACATGCTTCCAGTAGGCATGTATATATTATATAAAACCCCATTATTTTGATACTTCCATGGCAAGATTTTTTCTACTTTTATGGTTACACATAGCTTTTTACTGTTGGATTTCTCAATGAATGAAATTTTGGATGATTCTGTGATTTAAAACTAGTGGAAGTTCTCTGTGGCATCTGTGAATTTATTCCTTGTGAAACAATTTGTCAAATTTGCTGTTCAGTTGGAATTAAAAAGAGAATTGTGTATATTATTACTTAAGTTTACGTGGTATAAAAGATGAAAAGACCACCAGGGAAGCATAATTCTGCTAAGTCCCAAGTAGCTAAAGAGGACAGCAGACAGTTCATCTGACTCTGCAGGCCCGAAGTGATAAGTCATCATCCCACCCTTTCAACTATACATTCTATTGACTAATTTAAGCTATGAATTTGTACCCTGAAGTCTTCATCCTAAAGTATCCCTATGACCTGTGAGACTACTACAGTCTATGAGACCATTAGTTTTATTACTCCTTGCTAGCTGTCTGTCAGCCAACATATGCTGACTTGCATGGAGAGCCTCAGTTCCTGTTGGATTACCTTACATTTCAGGTGCTGCATTAAACCAGTAATTCAGATGCCTTTTGTTCGCAAGCCTTGTTCTTCTTAAGCCTAAATGTGATGCAGGTTTTCTTCTTCCCCTGAGAAACTCAATTAAGTCTTTCATACTTAATCCTGCTTAAAACACAGAATCTTAAAATACTAAGCTATGTGGCACCTGATGGCTCCTGGGTGTTTTAGAAGGATCTCTTGCTGCTGCCACAAGGGTGGAACACTGCACAAAAATTCCAATTGTAGCCAGCTTTTGAACATTAGGCTGACAGGGTGGGCAATGCCTCTTTCAGGTAGTGGTTAGACTTTACAGCTGGGAAATGAGCAACCTGTGCTCTGGAGTCCTGCCTCTGCCAATTCAGTATCCAATCTATCGATCCTCTCTTGGGGATAATTACCTGGGATTAAATGGGAAGTCATGTGGGCAGGCAGGGAAAACCAGGTCTCCCTCTGCTGCTGAGTAACCAGGGTGACTCTTTCAGAAGTAGGAGAGTCAGTCCTTGCTTAGAACTATTTTCTTGGAGGCAGAAGAGGGAAAAGAGGCTGTTATGACAGGTTAACTGTTCAGTTCTCTGGCCTTTGCTATCTGGCCTCCATTATTCTAAAAGATCGTGGCCTCTGTGCATTGCATTGCATAGACTGTAAGGATAATGTTTATGTCCTCAACAAGGATGGTACAGAAATATTTTATAGTCATCAATTTGCTTGGTTATATATGGCTGGCTTGTTACACAAAATGGTTCATTTTTGACTCAGCCTCTGGTATCCTTTTGTCCCAGGGATCCTTTAAGGCCAGGGGCCACCCATGTCCTGGCTTTGGACTTTCAATTACTTCCTGGACACAAATTCGCTGAGAGGTTAAGACTCCACAGCAATAAATTGGTAGACACAAAAGTAGCTTACTGGGTTATGCTTTCTATTGAAGCCACTCTGAAGCATCATGAGAGATGCTGTTTATGATTGACCCAGCCTGTGAGGACTCACTTCCTTCAAAATTCTCTTTCCAGAAGCCCAGGGTATATGAGCAGGCCCAAGTAAACTAATATTGTACTTTTCAGTGATGAAAATGTGCAACATGATTGTCTGGGCAAAATTGGGCAAATATTATTTCTCCAAACAAGTCTTAACAAGTTACAGCAGGACTACCTTAAAAATAGTGTCAATCATATCTTAAATGTAAATATTTCATTTAAAAAATGAATACATCTCGGTTCTTTTAGTTCTGTTTTCAGTGATGGTTAGGAATAGAGGATTAATTTGTTTGACTAATTTTCCACTTACAATTATATAATCCAATCCAGGTAAAGACACACAATGTTCAAAGCTTTTAACATTTGCTTTCAATGTTAACTCTCCAGCCATGGTTAGAAAAATAATTCTTCCAGAAATCTGATCTGCATTGCTTTCTTTTGTAGTGTTTTTGGCTCCTTTCAGCTGTCTTCCAAACGTGCAGTAACAGCATTTCTCTATTATTCATCTTTGCTTGCACAAATCCTAGCTAAATAGTGCAAGCAAGGAAGCAAACTGTCTTCTAAATCAGCAGAGGTTTGAACTGAATGGCAGAAATTTTGCTAGTCTTTTATAGTACATTAATTTAGCTCTTGTGAATTAAGACCATCAAACTTCTGTGGTTGTGCTTGTGTCAAAAATATAGTTCTCTTTCAGTAAGTAAAATTAGGAAAAACCTTCAGGAATAAGAAAAAAAGCAAATTATGCCTTCCTAGTGGTATGGTTTACTTTGTTTAACATAGGAAGGTACTAGTGTTTAACATAGGAAGGTAGTTCTGGTGTTTTGCCTCATCACCCTGTAAAGGAAATATTTTAAGTCAAAACCCCCTTTATACCAGTTACACTAATAACCTCTCATACATTATTTCAAAACAAGTTTAAACAGGAGAGAACAGTGCATTAAATGCATCACAGCTGTTACATACACTCTTGGGTTTTGATTTATTCTGTCAGAGTAAAAATAGATTTTTATAAATGGATGTTTCATGCTTTTCACTCTAATGTATGACATACAGTGAGATTCACATTTCCCTTAAGTAATGGTTTAGCCACTGCAAATCCCTACCACAGCTGTTGAACAGTGAGTCCAGAGCAGATGATTTAACAAGGACAAAAATTCTGTGAAAGCTTCATATTCAATTGGAATCCTTGTTCAGAGGCGCCTAAAAAACACTTTCCAGTTTTTCATCAAAAAATACAGTAATTTGCTGTTCTAAATTTTTGGTTTATATGCAAATGATAAATGTCAACCCAAACAGGCTTTGGGAAGAGGGCATTTTAAAATAATATTACCATGTGTAGCTGCTCTTAGGAGAGAAAAATAAAGCACAAGACACGAACTTCAAGGCTTGCTAATTTACTCTGAAATAAATAAATAAATCCAAGGGACTTAAGAAAATGTGACATAATTCTTTTTTTCAAGAAAACATAAATGAAAAAACATCTGAAGATTAATTTGCATTACATAGTTTCCCTTTGTGAGAGATTCTGGTTTGTTTTCCCCTAGAACCGTTTTGTTGCCACAGGGAAATAAATTAAAAAAAAACCCTTAGACATCGCTTTGGAAAACTCTATTTAAATTCTTTCTCTGCTTCTTTTAAATTTCAATTTTAAGAAGAAGAACAATAAAGTCTTTAATAAAGCTCTGAACTAGGTCCAAATCTAAAGATGAAGTGTACTGTGGCAGGTTAAGATTTCCATAGCTTACAGAAAATTTTGATTAAGAAAGGTAAAAATACTTTATGGTTAAGTTACTGGTTTTATGGTTATTGTTGGCTTTATTTTCTTTTTCCCCTTCTTATTATGGTCTTGTAAAATTAGAAAACCCCAATTTGAGTTAATTTTTTGTTGAAAATGCTAGTAGTTGAAAGTCAGCAAAATATCTGGAAAACCTGTATTACACTCAGTGTCAGAAGATGTCTTTTGCCATCTTTGAAATTATTTTTTCTTATAGATTATAAGGATGAACATTTTATATGTCTGTATAAAAAGGTATTTGAAAGCATTGATGTGCATAACAAAGGTCTGATTTTGTTATGTTTCCTTGCATATTGAGGATTTACTTTTTCCTGTGTTTTGTTCTTCCAGTACCAGAGGGAATTTTTTGAAGGTTGGAATGTTATTCAACATAAACTGACATTTGAGAGTTCATGAAAAATAATTTTAAAACCTAAAACCAGAAATTAACTCTCAACTTTCTAGGAAAAAATGGTTACCACACATCTGTACCAACTAGGATTAAAAGTTTGGGGATACATTTTGCTGAAGTTATCTTTTATAAGTATGCTTTCTCTATTTATTCTAAAACACAGAAGGTCTTGTCAATTCAAGCATTACGTTTTGACATATCCTTTTAGAGAGAAATTTCATTTTCTATTCCTGATGTCTTCTACTACTGAGGAGAAGCATCTGTGTGTAACAACAGAAAAGAAATGTAAGCTGTAATTTTAAAGAGGCTGCACTGGAAGACAATGGGACTACTGATTAATATGAGCATGCATCTAATATTTTACAGTAATAACTTGAAAGGAAAATATTTCGCAGTAATAACTTGAAAGGAGAATATTTCTTTGGAAGGCATACTATTGTAGGAGCTAATATCATAACAAATTGTTTTTCCCTGCTTCTGAAACTCTCAGCTGTATATAAATCTGTGCTTCGTCAGGAAGGAGAATGTGTGCCCCAGTGTGCACTCCAGAAGAGGAGAAAGGTCACATAAAATCCAGGATTTCACAATGTCTAAAACACAGAACTTGTTGCCTGCTCTTTTTTGTTTGTTTCAGAAGCTGAAGTATCTTATTATCTGTTCTAGGAAATGTGCCAATCTTACACTTGAAGTGACTAAGTATTTCTCATATGTCCCAAGGCTAAGCTCTGGAGAGAAAGGTTAAGAAAGAGATAATGGAGTAATATCTTAAGTTGAAAGAGCAGGATTTTGTTCAAGATTTTAAAAAGCTTATAGTGCTTTCTCCTATTATGATGAGTATCTCAGTCATATCTAAAATAATATCCCAGATAAAAAGTACCATTGTTAAAGGCTGTGCAAATTTATAGGGTGAGGGAGTTTGAGAAGAGTGGAGACAAGATGACAACAAGTCACATGGATATGGTTATTTCAACAAGAAGATGAAGAATATAGCAGCGATGAAATAGTTGAGATATAAACTTCTTAGATTAAAAATGTACTTAAAAAATTATTTTGTGAGAATACATACTTGTAGCCAAACATGATGTCCTAGACAGTTGCTTTTAAAGTTCTAATATTTTCAAATCATTACACTAAAAATATATATTTGTCTTTTCTACCAGCAGCTGTGTTTTGATAAATTGAACTTTGACAAATATTATAAAAACTTTGGAAAGATAACTGAGAAAAAAGTCTTTTTTGAAAAAAGAAAACAAGTTTATATTTAATGATAATAACTTTTCACCAGTCACTAGATGTTTGACTTAATTCAGGCCTTGGATTTAAACAGCTCACATGCCTGAAAGTCAGACCTAGATCTGACAGATATATGTGGAGCTCTGAGAATGTCTCCTTGAAACAGACAGTAAAATGTACAAAACCATAAAGAAGAGCACTAACCCAGTGCAATGCACTGTAAATCTACCAGTCATACAGTTTCTTATGATGTCATAAGTATGAAGTAAGTCAATAGAATTAAATTAATTTCTTAAAATCTCCTAATGCAGAAAAATAATTTTGTTTTGGTTTTGGTTTTCTATCTTTTTTTTCCTGCTTCAAATCCTTAAATATTTGACCTGGGACTTAATTTCTATGCTGTTCACATGTAACAAAAAAGGCCTTCCAGAATAACCATCCCTCTGGCATTTCATGTGACAGGAGGGAAAGAAAAGACCCTCTATACAATGCTGAGCTTAAAAATAAACTTTTCAGGTTTGCAAATAAGTGAAAGCACAATGAAATCCTGTGTTTCAATCTCGTGTGTGTATTCATCATGGATGCCTAATTACGAAGCAGAGAACCAAAGCTGAACTGTGTACCCCTGGTTACAGGACCCTGGTTACTTGTTCCTCAGGGGCCAGTTAAAAGCACACCAGGTAAAGTTAAATAAAAAAATATATAACTCCTGTATACTACAGATTTTAGTCATTGCTGAAAACTGGCATCAAGAGAACCTTGGTAAACTGCACTTTTTATTAACTACTTTACATGAAACCTTTAGCATTACCTGTAAATTCCCATTTGTGTCACCATTTATTGTCTGAAATACAACTGGAGGAAATTTTTAGATACATAGTTCTTCTGCCACCCTTGTGAAAAGATGATGTAGGATCTTTGCTAAGAAATGGTCTCTGCACTCTCGCAGCCTCCACAAGAAAATATTCCTTTCTCTGCTGATATTCATGTAGAGCACTGTATGAAGGAATTTCCAATTCTGTTTATGTCAGTAATTTAATCTTAGAGTCATAAGAGTGTGTTTATTTTAGCTCTGCTGGTGATGAATTCTTTCTGCTTTCAGATAAATCATAGTTAAGAGAGTTGTTGAATAATTCATCAATATAATTTTGACTACTTTAGTGTATCAGATCTCAGAAAATATAACTAGAAAATGAACAGGAAAAGCACAAAGCACCCATAATGTATGGCAAATGTTTGTGCATGAAAAATATGGGCTTTGTCTGTATTTTCATTTTTATCTAGAGTTACACTGGTGTTGTTGCTTGAGTTTAATAGGAGTAGCTCCCAGTCTGCAATGACTCAAATAGTAAAAGAAATAGAAATATGATCTGATATGCCTGGGTGAAATGGAAAGCACAGGAGCAGATATACCCATTGCAGTAATGTGTTGGCTCATGTTTAAACATAAATGTCTGTATCAACAAGCCAACAGCCATTAATAAACAGCTGCTAAAGCTGCTGGAGATTTTATCATATGCATGAGTACTTTTTGCTAATGAGAAAATGCTTCGTTTATCAAAGTAACATTGGTTTCATGGAGATGTAATTCAAAGTTTCTTGTGCTGTACTGGGAATACCAAAGCAAGTAAAGACTGAATTAATTGGTATTAGTGTACTGGAACAGATTTAGAAAAAATAATTCGTGAGGAAATCTGCACTCCAGTAAGACTGGAAAAGTTTTTAGCTGAGAAACACATTGTTTGTGGAGAGTTTGCTAGCAAAGTTGTGGGAAAAACAAACAAATATTCAAGGCAAAGCAAGGTCAGGAACACTGAATATCTGGAAACCCCCATCATTTACACTTTTGGTCAATAAAAATAGTCTGAATTACACATTTAAATACACTCTGTAGGTAACTGGAAAAAACCAAACATTCCCAAAGGTCCCAAATCCTATCTTGGACATAGAAGTTTCATGCAAGTGGTATGAACTACTGTCTGAAGTTCTCCTGTCTCTCTGATGTGTAGCAGAGCTGCTTCCATGAGGGTCCCACATCCTGTAGCACACACATACATTTGTTATTTATGAACAGAATTTAACTTAGTACGCTACTAAGCACACGAGGGACAAGTAACAAAGAATTTGAAAGCAATGAGTAAATTAATAAGCAGATATCAAAATGATAATAATATTAAATGAACTTCCAACAGTCCCAATTTGCAAATATTAAGCTTTGTTGGTTGTTGCACATAAGACACTCATTAGAGGCTATTTTGTTTTTCCAATAGAACAAAGCAGCTCTATACGAATGTTGTTTCACTTTAAGACTTTCTAAGTCTGATGCTCTGAGACATCTGGTCACTCATGAAAATTCCTGAGCCTATAAACTTACAGAAACTGTTTTGTGAGGGTCAAGATGAAAATTTATCCCCAGAAACTGTGGTGAATCTGAAAATCACAAACTATGCAATTAATTTTTTAAAGATTAATTTTTTTTTGTTTCTTTTTATTTAACTGTTACTTCAGTTTGCTAGCAGAACTCTATGTTTAAAATTCAGAAAATAAACATAGATATAGAAAATGTCAGCAAGCCTTTGTTTTTTATCGAAGAATTGGAAATATGTGAATATGTGAATATGTGAAGACTTGAAATAATCTTATGGGAGTCAGTAGTTGTTGTAATTCCCTAATTCTTTATTACAGCCTGCAGCTGGCATTTTGCTATGTTTATTGTATTCATTCTTGACTTCTTGAAGTCTGTCTGTTCTAAAGTTTTTGAAAAGAAACTTTGAATTTGGAAAGGGTCTTTAATAAAGTTTCATCAAGGACTTACAGAAGCTTGTGGAACCATGAGGTCATAAGAGCTAATCTTTCTGAAAGCCAGACAAGCTTGGGCTAGAAGTACAGGACAATTATTTTCTCTATCAAATCACAATGACTGTTGAGGATACCCATTAAACTGCATGTAATTGGCAATCCTTAAATATTTTTATCATGTGTAAAGGAACAATAGGGGGTTTATATGAGCTATAAATACTGAGGAAGAAAGACTCTGCTAAAAGTTGCTCATATTCAGAGCAGTGGAGAAAAAGAGAGGAATGTGGCTCATGAGCAGACTGAACAGAACAGTAGTTTGCCAAATACCATGGGAGCATAACCATGTTATTTATTAGCTATGTTTACCTAAGAATTTTAATATTAAGGTAGTGGTCCCAAAACTATGATACTAAGGCAATTCACCATTTACCAGGCTGTTGGAAATAGCCTCTACCTAGAATTATATCAAATATTGACATTTAAGGCATCTTTCTGGCAAATCAAGGGTGTAAACATGCCAGGTAATTAGTCATAAATTCTTTAGGCCAAGGATTTACAAATTTGAGGATGTACTAGAAGAGATGCTCTTGACTGTGTGAAGGTCCAGTGGCCTGGCCTGGCTGGTGAGCCAGCCACAGCTGGGATCAACCCAAGGCCATGGAAGAAACACCCTAGGCTCGGAGACACTGTTTAGGGTTATGGAGAGTAAAAGTTAGTTTGAAAGGGATCATGGAAGTTATTATGTTAATATGGGTTACATTACTAGTTCTGATTGGTTAGATTGCTTCTAGAACGTTCCATGGTTAGTGTATATAAGTTGGGCTTGCCCCTCATTCCAGGTCTTAGTGCTGGGCTGTATTTGGGAGCATTCCTTTTACTGCAGCAGAAGAACAAAGGACCCTCAGATTTTCCGCCCAAGGCCCGTCACCCACATTTCTTCCGTGCCAACCAGTCACAATTATTGTTTGCCTGTCCTCAGGGGCCTGGACAGACAGGAACCAACACTGCAGGGCTGTAGTGCTCTCATTGGAATGACACCATGCCTGTCCCTTGCCCTGGGCACTCAGCTGTGCTGTGCCAGCCCCAGGAGGCCGCTGTGGCTTGGTGCACCCGGCAGGGCATCAGCCAGGGAAGGGCAAAACGGTCTGGTGGGATAAGGGGCAGCACGAGAGGACAGTGCACAGCCCTGGCCTTACATGTTGTGTGTCTGCTCCATCAGTATCTGGTGTTTCCTCCCTGAGCTTCTGCCCATCTGCCAGGCCCACTGCTTACATCTTCACCTTTATTTAAGACCAGTGCTGTCTGGTATGTGAGTCCCAAAGAAACCTTAGAGTGATTTTCCCCCCCCTTTTTGTGGGCTGTATATAGCTACTCACTGAACATCACAGTCCTGGAAAAAAAAAAAAAAAAAAAAAAAAAAAGACGAGAAATACCAGATAGTTTCTATTTAGTCTTACTGTTTTGTTCCCTGTTAGTTTACATCTAACTTGTCTCTGAAGCATCTCAGGCTATCCTTCTGTGAATTTAGACCAAATGTGCAATGTTGAAAAATACTTCTTTTTACTGTAAAGCAGACTTCAAGTAAGATATGGAAAATATTGTACTTCATTTGGTCAAATAACCCTATAAGCATCAATATATAGACTTCTATGCACTCTAGCACATAGCTAAAAAATGAATCAAATTGAGTTAACCAATATGAAATGCCAAACATTTGTAAAACTCGTATCAATATTATGGAAAAACAGTAATCTAGTGGTACTCATTATGTTTTATACATGACTTAAAAACATTGCTAAAATAATTGCTTTCCTAAGAGCTTTGGTATCTAAATGTGGATTGCTTTAGGATAATTAATTTTACTGCTACATGACTGAATTTCTACCAGTGGTTTCATTGATAGAAAGGGCAGTCAACACAAGGTGGAACATGGGAAATCTTGATTATGAGGATACAATTTTTTATCCTGGCAGCAGGTAAACACTTTAACAGACTGCCTGGAAAGTCCATGAAAACTCCAGTCCCAGAGAAAATCACTTACTGAAAGAAGCCTTGAGCAAGCTGGTAAGGGATGTGTGTCCTTTGTGCAAGGGTGTTCAAACACTGGGCCTGACACATGGACCTGAAAACCCCAAATAATAGCGGCTAGGAGATACTCAACATAGGACAAATGGTCTGAGACAAAGCTGCTAATGGCTGCCCTGTCAATACAGGTAATATCTTTTTAATAACAAATTTCAACTAGGGAGATAAGTTCTATTTACCTTTAAATGAGCTTTTCTAATGAAAGCAAACTGTAAAAGGGGTAAATCTGGTTCCATGATTTTTGGAAAATAGGATGATTTGGTGAGACATCTTGACAATGATGGATACAAACAATCAATTTGGGTATAATTAATTTTCCTACACACTGTGGGGCTCCCTAATGTATTCACAACCTTATGTGGTTGACAGATATTATGCAGGATATATGGGAGTGTGGCAGATCTTTGTAATTTGGGACAGCAGTTGAAAGAGGGGATACCCTAGTGTATTTCCCTATCACAGACGGCACTCGACACTTTGGGAGTAACTGAGCCAAGTTCTTGGCAATCTTCATTCAGACCATGCCCCAGACCATTGCCAGGGAGTGCAGGTGAGAAACTGTGTTTTGCTGGAAGTGGCTCACTAATACAATACAAAACAATAAATTTAAATCATCATGGGAGTTCAGGGAATATTGTAATCTGCCTTCCTAGAAAACTGGCTTTGAAGTGAGAATTGTTGTCAGATACATCCTGAAAAAGAAAAAAGAACAAAGCGACCACCCTCGGCATGCCCACACAGTGAGTGTGCTTTGGAGGTGGAGACTGATCCCTCTGGCTTGTGTGGCACCTGTCACTGTTCCTGGTGAGAGGACAGTAGCGGGAGAAGGTAGATGATGGCAGTCCTTGGTCCATGCTTTGAGATACCAATCTCCAAGGAAGAAGCCGGAAAATTCTGGTGTTAACTTAGATTCAGCTTCCAGCCCCGCCTGAATAGCCTTGAAAATCCTGGTTGGAGAGAAATGAGTATTTTTCCAAGTAAATAAACATTCTACATGTTGCTTGGGTTCTGATTTTCCATGTTTTTACTCTTTTGATACCACCTGTGAAGATTCGAGTTCTGCTTCACTTGTTTTAAGTTCTGATTGATGTAATGATGTTTGTCCTGTGAAGAAATAGCCATCCATTTGCCCTAAAAGCAACATCTATGATTTATGTACTTACAAGAAAGTGTTTGGGATAATAGTCACAAGTTTTAAAATTGAATAAAAAGTTAATAACTTCTGCTTATAGCAAGTGACTATCAAAATTCTGTTTGTTCACAGGCCCCTGTAAACTCATGTTTAGTCACAGGACCAGAAATATACCTGTGAAGATTGCAGTGAAGTCTGTCTGCCAGCTCAGCCATTTTTACGAAATTCAGCCTTATGACAGGTTTCGTTTCTCTTCTTGATCTCCAGCTGGTCCAATTACATCTCTCTACAACCTTCTTTTCTATTTCTCCATCCTGTGTTATTTTGCCACACCTGTGGTAGCTGAATGTGGGTAGTAGTCTTTCATAGCCCCACTGAAAAATCATAAATGTGAGAACCCTATTTAAAACAGAATTGTACCTCTGCTTTGCACTGACAAAAGCAAGAAAAACTGAAGTAAGGGCTGCTTTGTTTCATGTTAGTGTAGAGGTGCTGGTGTGGCATGCCAGAATCAGTGAACTCCTGTGTGTGCATGCCTTCAACCTCAGACATTCATGGGATGATGTTTTCAAGTTGGAGGAGTGTCCTTTAGAGATGGCAATACAGCATCAGTGTCACAGTGCAAGAAACAGCCAAAGAAAAATGAAATTTGTTGAAACACAAGGATTTTTTAATCCAAACTACATATATACCCAAAGTGTTTTCAAGTGAATGGCTGAGTTGGCACTCAGCTCGAATCACCCAGATCTTGTGCTTTTCCAGCAATAATCCTTATATAATTACACATTTGACATGTGAGAACTGCCAACATGGTTTGACACTGCTTTACAATATGTAATCTTTCATGCTAAAATCTGTAATTTTCATAGCTATATGGGAGACTATATGCTGTCAGCTCTCAGCAGTCTGGGTTCATTGGAACTGACAGGCTGCATATTTGTTAGCATATTTTTGCTTACTCAACATGGAACTGTATGTTGAATTCAGACTCTAATTTAGTGAAATGGAGAAGTAATAGCTAGAGTTAGAATATTGTTAAGCCACTCTTGCTGTTGTAAATCTTCAGAATGGATGGACTGAGATTACTGTTGCCTATGGAAGACTGCCTACTGGTCTTTGATTTTCCATCAAAAGCAGATTATGACTTCCAATTTTAGATAGCTGCTCTTCAGTTGATTTCCTTATAAATAATGAAGAAATGTAGCAAGCATTATAAAATAAAGGGAGCTTTGAACTGCAGATAATTTCTGATTTTCAGTCTTAATCAGAAAATTAAGTCTGGGACTTTGCAGACTCAAAATCCATTTTGCTTTGATTTGTGCATAATGTTATGAATGACAGTAGGAGAACAAGCATTTGAGATATGTCTTCAGTTTTCCTTAATCTTTTCCCCACATATGGAAAGGGAAAAACCTAATTGAAATAACAGCACAGGCTCTAGAATCAGAGAAGGGGAAAATATTTACATAATACATAGTGTGATGGGACCATTATGAAAAGTATTTTCAGAGGTTTGCAGATAGCTCTTGTGCTTAGAAGACAAAAAAAAGTCATGCCTTAAAACCAAACAGATGCACTAAACATACATTGAGAGATTTGATAGAAGATAACAGTTAGAATACCTTGCTGCTTCTTCCCATGATGAGTCATTACAACTCCCCTATTTCTGTCCAAACTCTATTCTGGTGTTTTAACTTTTTTTGTGGGCAAGTTCTTCTGTAAGCGGAAGTGACACTTTTAACTTCATATCAACCATCATAATAATTCATAGAATACCCTGAAGGTATGCTTTTTAGGCTGCACACCCTAATGACAGAACAGTTTGTTTCATTACTAGCAGATTCTAAAAGCTTGTGCAAAATGTCCTCTTCAGATGGCTTTTTGTTTCTACTCCCATGAATATCTGTGAAAGACTATTTTTATATTAATTTTATATAGATTTTTTTCCCCTTATCTTGAGTACTGCATAGGCAGTTCAGCTGCTTATTTCACTAGGCTGAAAAGCAATAGTGGCTAATCTGTGTCTAGGTAGCAAAAGAGGTAGAAAACCTTGTTTGATATGTGCATGTAATTTTTGTATGAATTGAGACCTTCTCTATTAAGCCATTCAGGTCAAAAATTTGTTTTCACACAAAAACTAAGCCTCCCTTGAGACATTAATATATTGTTGTGTGTAAAAGACTGGTTGGAAAAATGTCAAATCAAATAATTTTCAATGGTTTCCAGGAAATAAGAGGATTTAAATGAATAAGAAAACTAAATTAAGAAAATTACATTAGAGCTTCAAGTTCTACAGAAGTTCAACTGTTGTCTGTTTTCTTCACTCTACTTTGTTTCTTCTATTTAACTTTGTACTTTGCCATTAATTATTTCTCTTCTCATATTCCATTGTTTTCAGAGGATTAAAAGGAAAGGGAAGTTAGTAGTTCAGTTTCATACAACATAAAGCTATTCCTTTAGGAATACATTTCAGGATGGGCTATGAGTTCTTGACCATTTATTTTCCTATGCATTGTTTCTGCTTTACTATTTTATGTTCTTTGAATGCTTTACAATATATGTGAACATTGCAGTCTTCCTGTAATAGTACATTACAAAATTTTCCACCAATTAGTTGTATGAATGAACTATTGCACTTTCAATTTCAAGTTTATTGAAATTAAGGCATTTTTTTGGATCAGTCACGGATGCAGTCACTATGGTATAAAATCCCTCATATTCAAATAAACAAATGAACAAATATTCACAGGCAAAATTTCAAACATTTCCTTATATTGAAGAAAGGTTAATGTAGAAATTAATACTGTAGCACAGACAGGACCAAATGAATTGTGTTATTTTTTTATTAGATACCTAAGCTTCCTCTCAAGCCCCTCAGCCTGAATAAATGACACTTTGGGACGAACATGAAATGATAGTACTAAATTACCTTTTTGTCATGTCGCCACTGAGATGCCATCATTCTTCTTACTGTCCTGGCATCTCAATGTTTTAAAAAACCAGTTCAATAAAAAAAATTGGAGAGGTGGAGTATGACTGAGTGGCAACTATATGTACCCACAGGCACACATCATTTCCTGGCTCTTGGAGCAGCGGTGAAAATGTAATTCTTGAGCAGTGTGCTGCTGTGACTGGCTGGTTCTTTGCCAAAGACATGTATAGTTGCATGGATTTAAAGCATGCTGCCTCTTTAGTGTTGGAAACGAAGCCCTAAAAATCAATAATTTGGCTTCAGTATTAGGCTGTGTACAGTAATTTCATTGTGGTTTTATTAGATCAGTAAAATACCCTCTGTGGGACAGTATGACAAGGAACTAATTCATGTACCAAACTTGAAGCCTACTACATGCCCTAGAATTTAGAGAAAGGGATTTGAAAGAGGTGAAAGAGGCTTTAGTGTTTAAAAGAGTTTTGTAATGAGAAAAGACTAACAAGAAACTGAAGTCTAATAAAGCAGATATTGTAAGATTTGAAGTTTCACATTACCTTCATTTGCTTTGTAAATTGCTAAGGAAACAATCTCCTGGGATGCTTTCCCTAATACGCCCTCATCAGCATGTGTCTCTTTCCTCCCATCCATGCTGTACACACAAAACTGAACAATTAATGATGTTGAAAATTCTTAAGCTTATTTCAATTAAATTTGAATCAAGATTTGATTAAAACATCAGCAAGTGTGTTTGTTCTAAATGTTAGCATATGTCTGCCACCTTTACGCATGCTGAGTAAAGTCTGCCTGCAATTTGTGAGGTTTTGAACAAGTGAATCTTTGTGGTGCTTCCTCATCAGCAGTTCAGATTCTGTTCTCATTTTCATTTGTGTACAATCTACTGAGCAACTTTCCTCTATAGACATGGGATTTGGAATCACCCTGGTGTTTGATATTACATTGGATTTATGTCACTGTGCTTGGAAATTGGAATTTGAGCCTCCATCAGGAAATTAAACTCTTGAGCAAAAGCTGTTCCCACAGACCACATTTCTTTCAGAATAGTGATCATATTAGTCAAAGAAGTGCAGAAGTGAGTTGTGCCACTGGCATAGATGAGTTGGCAGAAGTCCCTAAGGTACTCACAGCTATGCCAGTAACACAGCAGGTTTTTATCAAGTGACAGAAAGGGAAGATTTATTTAAACTGCTATAAATTGGAGCTTTGCCTTATAGGGCATCAAAATTCATTTGACAAAGCATCTTAAAACAAAAAGAAACCTCAAAGGGTAAATTGCTACTAATCATTGCTGGATGAAATATCAGTGCTTTTATAGTGCAGTAGCAATGGTAACTGACATGGAACATGAGGACCAAGTAGAAGGAAGCAGTGTGAATAACATTGTGTTTGGTTTATGTTCATCTATAAAATGATTTCATCAAAACTGGAAGAAATTGCTTCTAAATTCTGAGAAATATTTGAAATGTGTCAAAAGAGATTCTGAGGAATATTTATGAGCAGTTTCACTGCCATCATGTATTTCATCACAAGCATTTAACATTTCACAAAGCTGATTTGATTCCATAGCATTAATTACTAATTTTCTACAAGATTTACTTATTTAGTGCTCAAAGTAAAAAGATACAGAAGTGATACAGAAAGATCAACACAGTCTGGTGATAGTGAAGTGCACATTTATGTCATGAATTATAATGCCACTGTATGGCAGGTGGGGGAAAGTCTTGAAACCCAGAACAATGTATGTGTCAATGCTTTAATGAAAATCATGACATGATGAAATTGTTGTTCACCTTCTGAGGTGAACATCACAATGTTTCTGTATATTGCAAATTTTCTATAATAATGAATGTTATGCTTAAAGAAAAATGAAAAATTGAATACAAATATACAAACAGCTGTGGAAGCACTATCTGCCCATTCCAGATACAGTCTTTGATATTCATAATTTGTTTTCAGTATCTTTCTGTTTGCTAGAGAAATCCACAGAGTTTGCTTTTGTCTGTGCCAGATGCCTCTCATATGAGAGGAAGTAGTTGCCAAATTGCTCACCATGCAGTAGAAATGGCAACTGAAAGTGATTACACCCAACATATGGTCCAAAGACAGACATCTGCTAGCAAAGATTAGGGATACTGTGGCAGATTCTCGCTTGTTCTAATGAGCCAAATAATCTTGAACATAAGTCCATTAGAACAAATGAGAGTAGCCATCAAAGAATTTTGCTTCAGAATTTTGCCTGTCCCCATCCACGTCGACACTTTGTAAGCCTGGGTGTGCAGTGGCATCATAGGAGGTGTGGGTGTATTTGCCAGAAATATTTCATAAAACCATTTTAATTAGTTACAAAGCAGTAAGAATAGCAAACCTAGCAGTAAGGAAAGTAAACCTAACAGTTTTAGCAAAATGCAGTAAAACCTCTAGGTGGGCACCTGGAGATGGTAAGTAGTACACAGGGGTACAATAGTAAGACCATTGTTTCTCCTCTCTGGAGATGAAGTATGCTCTTTGTTCCCAATCAGTTTCATCACTGGAGAGGCAGCACTCTTCCACAAACATTAGCAATGCAGTCTCTTAATTGTTAAGGGGAGAGGGGAAATTATTTTCAGTTAGAGAGCTGAGGATTCAGGGCCATGAGGTCTAGGGGGAAAGAGCTCAGGATTAAGTACCTCCATGGCAGATTCCTGTCTCAAGGTGTCCTGTCTGTCACAAGGTGCCAAACTTGGCAAACACTGGGGAACCAGGCATGGAAGCTGCATCACTTCATGGAACAAGGGTTGCAGAACAGGAGTGCTAGTGGAGAGAATGGCTTGAAAGAGGGGTGAGTGCTGGTCACTGAGGAACTCTCTGCTGACAGGTAGATCTGAGAGTAAATGCCAGGGAAAGGAAGAGACTTTGAAAGCTGTATGTGCACTTTGGGAGGAAAAACTTGTAAGCTAAGAACAAGAGTAGTAATAGTTGGAGATGAGAAGGCAAAAGATGCTGGCAGAAAGGAAGGAAAACAACTGGTAAGGTGAGAGTGAGACTAGTGATGAAGCAAGATAATACTGACTACATTGATCACACCAAATGCAGCAGGTCAACAGAGGAAAAATGGAGACAAGGAAGGTTGATAAGAAGGCTGGTCACTAATACTTGCTGACCAGTGAAAATGATGCTGTAGCATAACCTCACTTTGAAACTGAGATCGAATTTTGAGACCTTCAGCAAAATTAGAAAGAAATTTGGGGTAGAGAGAATATATGCAGCCTTGAAGAGCAAGCATATGGAAAAAATACGATCACCTGCACACTTTCTTTACAACTAAAAGATTATTTTTCCAGATCATGTTGGCTTTAAGTTACTTCACGCTTTTCTTTGTGTACTTAAAAAGACAAAATCAAATGGTTAAGAATGCACCATGCTGTTATGAGGGAAGATATTAAAATGCCAAGTGTTTGTGGGAATGTGTGTGATAAGTGTACAAATCCATGAGGTGTATGTACCATATATTACATATGCAGACTAAATGTGTATCTCTATGTCTAGACACAACTATAGACACACAGATATGGATGTATGAGTATCCACCTATAATTGAAATATATAAAGCCATTTTAGGCTTTCTCCTCTTATAGGGGGAATATTCTGAAATGTCTCCAGGTATATGGCAGGGTTGAAATCCTCTCCAGCTTTATGAGAAAACAACCTCTACTGTGCAATTTATTTTTGCTGAGTCTCTGGAGTGTTACTTGATACTTTTTCAATATTGTTTATAAAGTATGATGGAAGCATTCTGGTAAAGAAATACAGCATTAAATATAAGATTAGTAACATCATTCCTTTTTGGCTAGGCAGGTAGAAGGTATGCACAGTTTTAAACTTTCCAAGCATTTTAAAGAACCTATCTCTAAAGTTTTAAATACAAGGAATTTAAAGTTATGACTTAAGAGAGGTAGGAGTACACCTCTGATTATTTTTCAGTTTTGATCTCAGAGCCTAAGAAGGATGGTAAGGATCATAAACTTTGTTCAAATTTGATGTCTTAATTGGGAAACATTTAAATAAATTGGGAATCTCTGTGAAGAGGTTGCTTAACCCATCTACTATCAAACAAAAAATCACAGATGCCTGTCCAAGGGTTAAAATTCTTCTTTTTGACTTATGGTAGATACAATGTCTTCCTTGTAGCTGCAAAAGTCCATGTGTAGGATTTTTTAGATATTAACATTTCAGAAGCTGACATGTTTTCTCTTTTGATTGAAGAATGTTGTCCTGACCTCTGGTCTGGAGATGACAATTTGTAATTTCTCTTCATGTAAATTGATAATACAGTGGCATTCAGACTTTTCCAGAGTCAGAATCACCTATCTTAAATTCAAATTGTCTAACATCTGGCTGTATGACACCTTAACGATCTTTTTATTTTTTTCCCAAGTGAAACAATTAAAGAGGACACTCTGCTTGTCAAACACTTAAACAATTTGTGCTCATGCTTGGCCCACTATAGAAAATTGAAAGTTAATTTTCCTTGATATACTTATTCAGTTGCCTGCTAGGTTTTGACTGAATACTCAGGCCAGAGACTAAACTAAGGTGAGAGTCTTTAATCCACATTTTGCCTGCATTTGTCTAGCAGATCATAAAAAGTAGTATCTTCAGGATATTACAGAGTGCAAAACATCTTTGCATTTTTTCCCTACTTTTGGTCAAGCTTTAAACCAACCAACGGTGCAATGTTTTGGGCACCCTTTAAAATTAAAATTAAATTTTGTTTCATTTACCTCAAGAAAAAATGAGTTATTGAAGGGAAGTTAGTATCCTCAATGTACTTTCAGAATTAGGGCTGGGTTTTGGTGGTGTGTCTACATTCTGCTGAAATAATCCACTTTAGTACTTTATCCATCTGTGAAGTTGTCTGTTAGTCTTATGTGAATGAGTATAACTTTGTAAACACAGAAAAGAGAAATCAAAAATGCAGTGTTGTAGGTATCTATGACATCCCCCTGAGTACGAATTGTAATGGTAGGTGGTGGCAAATAAGGGAATTGGACATCCTTTGGGTATTCAGTAATTTGTTGTTGCAATTGACTTATTTTTGAAGTATTTGGAGACTCATTTCTGCTTGTAAATTGTTCTCCTAAAATGTATTTATGAGTCAATGTCTTAAATTAAGCCTTAATGGAAAAATGGATGTAGCCTTAGATAATTCTTTCCTCCCTTAGCCATGCAAATAAGTTAATAACTGCTGTCTTTCCGCCTTTCTTTTTCTGTTCAGTTTAAGTTCCTAATTAGTTACAGTGATCAGAATTGTATTCTTTAGACTGTAAGAAATGAAATTCCAATAAAGAAGACTGAAGTTGTCCTAAAAATAAACTGTGCTCTATTAACTTTCAACCAGTGAGTAGCGTTGTCAAGCTGTTTGTAAAAGGATACTTGCAGGACTTGAGTTGTTTTGTTTCATTCTGTGGCTGATGTAGGGAAATTGTACAGCTTTTCTGCTGTAATTGTAAAAGATGAGGTGGAAATTTACATGAGTAGATCGTAAGTTGGAGCCTTTTCAAAGTACATTGAGATTAAAAATACTCATAAGTGCATAAAATGTTAAAACATAATCTTTTAAATGTGTTATAAAGCAAACTACATGTGTGAGTAAAAAGTTGTAACTATATCACTGTCACTGCAGTAATCTTGTGTCATTTATATTTCCAGTTGGCCAAATACTATATCTAGATACAGACTAAAAAAATGACTTAACGATCCTATTCTGCTGAGCTTGAGTTCTGAGCAAGAATTGTCTACCAAGACAGCTAATGGAGTACAAGTAGGGCTGGATTTCTACTGAACTTTTTTAGTGTGTTTAAAGCAATTGGTAATAACAATGTGGCTCTACTAAGAATGTCAGCTATGGAGTTGCTCAGCATCATTTAATTTAGAGATTGGTACAATAGGATGATGTTGTGGATATCCGTACCAAAGTATTCATGGCAAAAAAGCCACAGAGGTGATGCAATAGGTTTACCTCTTGTAGGATTTCTATAAGAAGTTGTGTAGATTTTTAGCATAAGTGTTTCAACTGATTTCTGTAAATTTCCATTTTCCTTATAGGTTTCATTCATTCAGAACACTTTTCACCTGTAGTGATGTTTTGAGTGACACTACTTTTGTATAATTATCACAAGCATTGCAAAGTTGACTGAGCTTGTTGGTTAATTCAGTCCCCTATAATCTTTTTTTCAGAGTCAAATTACAGTCAATGGGTAGCTGGGAAGAAGTGCAGCGCAACTAAGCTTTGGTTTTACTGACATCTGTGAGGACATCTAGAAATAGGTCAAATATTGTCTCTTCACAGGTATGCAGTCCTTTAATTGACCTTTTTCCCATTAATTTCAGCTCAGTGATTTTAGCATTTGGTAGTTTCATAATAACAAAGAGGTTCACATCTGAGTGTCTTACGCTTTATAATTCTAAGATATGAAAGGGTACTTTGAAACAAGGGTTTACTGGGCTCAAGCAGTGGCACTCAGCAGTGGCTGAGACAAGATTGAATCTTCCCATTCTGTGGCATCTCTTTTCCTTCTGAGATGAATCACATCCTGCACCTTGGAACAGCCCCAACTCAAGCAGTCACATCTGGGGCAACTGCACACATATTTACTCTGCTGACCTTCAATAAGCAGAGAGATGCTAATTCAGCTATACGGGATACTTTGTGTTGAGTATTTGGAAACTTTATTTTGCAACCCTAAAATCTGCAATCCTAAAACTTCAATTGAGTTCAAGAGGATTTATATAACAATATACTGAATATGTTAGAGAATATAAATTAGAGAAAATTTGCAGTTATCAAGGATTTAGTGTGGTATTTTAATTCCCAAATCATAAAGTGATATTGTTACCTTATTAACATAATATAATACTCCTGCCATGGGTCATATTTTATATAATTTACCAGAAAACAGGTTCATTTGCAGCTCAACAAACTACTTTAGAAAGTAGTGCAATGTCTTGCATAAACTGAAAGTGCAGGGCAAAAAAACCAATTAAGAGGAATCCCACCATACCATTTCTCCATTATATTGTTGTATAAGGGAATGGATTATTATAAAGGAATGGATTTGTTAGGGTTTCCCTGCCCTTGGGCAGCTCAGGGAACCATGTCAGTCAAGGAGGTCATCCTCTTGATTTGGCTTGTCAAATGCACAAGAAGACGCAGAAAAAGAGGGAAGAAATGTGGGAAGAACCAGGTGACTAATGTTGTTGATGTAGCCTATTTGAAAGTTTTGGGGTTGTTTTTTGGTTTTTTAGAGATGCATTGTGGTGTTCACAGGTATCAATTTGGACAAAAATTATTAAGGGTGCATTTTAATTAGGAGTCAGTGGAGTCTGACTGCACCACTATGAAATTTTCTGCTATTTTTTGTTTGGTTTTTTTGAAGGTTTACTAAAATACTGTGTTCAATCCCTTAATTCATTACAACTGAGCAAACACCCAGACCTGTACCTCAACATTTTTTTGAAGCATAACATAAGTGGAAGCAATCTGTGAAAGCAAATAAAATTACGTCTGCTTGCTGACCTCAATCTTGCAAAAAAAGGGAATTAAAATTAACTATTGATTTGTTGAGTAAACTCTTATGAACTTCTAAATTTAAAAGCAATAAGACCCAGCATGGCTGACAGGAATTAGCAGTCCTCTTACCACAGAAATAATAAATTAAAGAAGCATAATTCTAAAACTCTGTACTATGGTACTATTACGACATGACCCGCAGTATTTAACAATTTTGGGTGGAGGGAAAATGCCTGTGTATTAGTACTTGATTGCTCATCAGCTTCTCAAGTGTTTATGTATTTCGGATTTCTGTCTTGATTTGCTTAGGAAGGCAAATAAATTTTTTATATTATGACTAATAAATAGATCTTTGTTTGTACAGGTTATACTCTTAAAAAATTGCCCACAAAAAATTGGCATAGGATGTGCTGCAATTCAGCTATAAATTGCTGGCAATATTGACATCCAGGTGATGGTAATGGCAACAGTGCCTTCCTTCCAACTTTTTTAATGTGCACACATCTACCATTCTGCAACCACCAGGGATGTAACCAGAGGTTTTGTGTGATTTCATGTTGCCTGCATTCATTTTCATGAGCTACAGCAGAGAAAAGCATAAAGAAATCCAGCATATGATGGTGGAGTTGGAAAAGGGTTAACTATGTTTTGCCTGTCTCTACTGGTACCTCTAGTTTACAACAATGGCAACATCTACTCCATTTATGTTCCTAATTTTTGAAGTTGTACAAATATCCTCAAGTTCTTGCCAGTTTGAAATTTCTGTGCTTGAGTCATATGAGAAGATTGGTGTTGTCTTGTTGTGGAATGTCTGTCACTCAGCCTCCCTCAGCTTGGAGTCACTATGTCTGCCTAATGCAGCAAATTAGTTCAGCCACATTGTCTTCATTTGTCCTCAACTTCTGCTGGATTCCCTTTGCTGGAGATAGGTTAAAAAGCTGAAACACTGGCAAATGTTGGGAAGTTTTGTTTTATGTCCCATGCCTGAATCAGATCCTCTGCCCTGCTCAGTAAATTGTGTCTCAGTTTCTCTTCCATATGAGGTAATGAAGGGAAAATATTATGAAACCATGGATACTATATCTCTATCTCTATCTCTATCTCTATCTCTATCTCTATCTCTATCTCTATCTCTATCTCTATCTCTATCTCTA
>VZUI01046438.1:0-14653 GCA_013401135.1 Cettia cetti
TATTTAAGCCTAAACTATCCAATAATGAGATGACACCTCTATTATTTCTACTTTTAACCCAATAATTCGCCACCCAAGCTCTGCAAAGCAGCCCCTTTCATCAAATTAGAAAAAACCACCCAATGCCATGAAGAAGAAGGTGAAGATGGAGTTAAACAGATTCTTAAATCCTCCATATTTACTGAAATATATTACTTTATACTAAAACCCCAAATCCTAAGTCTTTCATCCTATGACGTCACACAATACTCTTCAATCTACAAACCCTCAATCCCAGTTCTATCACTCAATTTTGGACACCTGTTCCCTGGCCTCAAGTGAATTGTAGTGCTTGCCTGAGGGGCAGTGCCCTTTAGCACAGAAAGCCTGAAATTCTCAGCCTTCAGAATTCCAACAGGCCCAGCACGGCAGCTGTGGCCAGCCATCACAGACACTCCCCAAGGGCCTTCTGGTTTTCTCTGCCTCCAGGTCCTCCATCAAGAAGGTTGCTGGCTCTCGCACCGCCCTAGGGGAGCCTCAGAGCAGAACTGGCAAAGGGCTTTACCCTGGCAGAATGCCATAGAAAATTTCTGGGCTGTGAGCAGCAGAGCAGAGAGAAAGCCACTGGCCCAGGCAGCTGCTGCCATGCAGACACAGGCTCTACTGCCCAGGAGGGGCCCGGATTGACCCCTGGGGTTGGCAGATGGATATGGAGCGCTCATAGGACATGATGGGGATGAGGGAATAACCTATTCCAAGGAAAAAAGGAGAGAAAAATGAAAAAATAGGAAGGTCAGAAGGAGGAAGATCGATTTTACTTCCTCATGTCTGGTGACCCCTCCCTCAAATGGATCCCTGACTCATTCCAGAACAAACTACACATGCTTATTAGCCTTTTTTCCAACTAACATATGAAGTGGAGAAGAGGAAGTGACAGGGGTATAAATATACTTTTGTATTTTGTATATTCAACACTTTTGTAAATAAAGGCTTTGTAGTTGCCTGTGATCTTGGCAGTGCGCATTAAGGAGCTATCCCATACGCTGCTGGGTGTTGCAATAAACATACACTTTCTAACTTTAACCTGTTAGTGAGTTTTTGTCCGTCATAGTTGGATGCCGATATTAGATTTATATCCATATTTTAATAATTCAGGAGGGCATATATTTTTGAAGACAAGTGGTCCAATCCATAAAAGAAATTTTGAGAAATGGGACACATTCTCGCTGGACAGCAGAAGCGTTTGTCTCCATTTCCGTTTCTACTCGTTTCAGAGACCATTCCGGGTTAATCAATAGCCTCTGAATTCCTGTTTTCTTGATAGCATATGGCTCAATTTTAGTAATTGTGGGAGTTATATACTGTTACTTCTCTTCTAAAATAATTGGAATTTGGGTTGTAACAACCTTTCTTGCTACTGGTGGGGTTCTCTTAGCCTTATTATGAAACTCAGTGCATACCTGTGTGGTGTTAAAGTCAAAATCATACCACTTTGCTGCGCACCCTTCAATTTTGAGTCTAAACTCAGGACACTTGGTCAAGCATTTGTCACAGCCTGGGCCAATTTAGATGAGTTCCTTAGGTGGATGGTGGGCCTCATGGAACCCATCCTCTGCGAATGCATATTTACATCCCCAAACATCTTTTCTTTCCCACATACTTGCATTTGTGACTCTCAGCATTTTACCCAAAGCCCTACAAGGGTAGAGATCATAAGCTTTCCCTTGGCATCGGAATATCCCAGTTTCATTATATGTGTGTGATGCTGCTTTAACTTCTTTTATGGTTGTGGCAATGACTACAGAAACCATGACCTTCCACATTATGTTCATGATAACAATAAGTCTGTCACTCACTATTCCAAGTCAGTTTCAGCTTCAGTTCTTCCTCACCTGGTGTGACCCTCCCAATTCCTTCGGGGGCCTTCTTCACCCGGGAGTGATTGATCCAAGCCTTCTATTCTTTAATCTTGATTGCAGTGGAAGTGGTGAGGAGCATCAGGAATGGTCCTTCCCACTGTGGTTCCAGGGTTTTCTCTGCAAAAGACTTAACATATACATAATCCCCATGTTGTATATCATGTACTGGCCCATCTAATCCTCTGTTTTGGGCTGCAGACACATATTTTCCAATTTCTCTAATCCGTTTATTCAGGGCGACCATATCCCTGACTTGAATGGGAATTGTTCCCTCTTGGACCACGTACAGCCTCCCACACATTATTTCACAAGGGCTTAATTTCTCTTTTGCCCTTGTTTTTTTCCAAATTCTCACTAATGCAAATGGGAGAGACTAGGGCCAAGGCAAATTCGTTTCTTACCCCTATCTTACAATTTATTGTTTGATCAAATGGTTCGTCTTTTCCACCTGGCCACTGGACTGAAGGTGATATGGGGTATGCAATTCCCAATCTATTCCCAGGTGGTGGCTAATTTGCTGCACAATTTTTGAAATAAAGTGTGGCCCTCTATCTGAGGATATCATGGCTGGAATTCCAAAACACAGTATTATCTCTTGCAACAATGCTTTGGTTACCTCTCGTGCCTTAGCTGTCTGGAAGGGAAGGCTTCTGGCCATCCTGAAAAGGTATCTGTTATGACCAATAGGTGATGATACTCCCCTCTCCCAAGTAATTCCATAAAATCAATTTGCCATTGCTGCCCAGGTCTAGAACCTTTCCCAGTTTGTCCAACTTTAGGCTTTGGAGTGTTCTTAGGATTAGTTCGGAGGCAGAGACCACAATGACGAGTTCCTCATATCACTCTGCCCTGCAATTTTCTGGCCAGATTCTATCTTTCAAATGGTTATACAGGGCATCTATTCCCCAATGTGTTTTCTCATGCTCCTTCATTACTAATGACCACAATAAATAGGAAGGTACCACAAGTTTCCCTTCTTTAGTTACAGCCCATGCCTCCTGATTGTAACTTGCATTTTCTACATTAATAGGTTTCCTGTCCTTTTTGTTACATACTGGCTTACCTTCAACAGAAATTTTTCCATCTGGGATCAGTGCTGCCTCAACTGTTCATCAAGTACCTCATCTTTGGCTGCGTCTTTTGCCTCTCCAGTATGTTACCCTCTTCCAATTCAGAGGGTGTGCCTTAATGTGCGTGATGGCTACCCTCTCAGGTAGCTGGACTGCATCAAATAGCTTCAGTATCTCTTGTGCAAGTTTAATATTCTTCCCTTGTGAGTTCAACAGTCTTTCCAAATGGCTCCCTGTGCATGAACCACCCCAAAGGCATACCTTGAATCTGTATAAAACTTAATTTCTTTTCTTTTTGCCAGCTCTATGTCCTGGGTTAAGATGATTATTTCAGTCTTCTGTGCCGAGGTGTTTGTTGGCAATGGTCCAGACTCTATTACTTCTCTGCTTGCGGTAACTGCATGCCCAGCATGTCTTTTCCCACTGATAACATAGCTGCTTCAATTAGTGAACAAGGTCTCAGCATCCTTGAGAGGGGTGTCCTTCAGATCCAGTAAACTGGAGTAGGTGGTTTTGATGGTCTCCAGGCAGTCATGGATTGCTGGTTCTCCCACACTCCCTCTGAGGAAGGAAGCTGGGTTCACAATGTTAGTTACCATGATCTCAACATCATCTTGTTCTACTCATACGGCCTGGTACTTCAGGAATCTCTGTGGGGAGACCCAATGTCCCCCTTTTGCCTCCAGGACTGCAGACACTGTATGGGATATTAGCACGGTCATCTTCTGGCCTAGGGTAAATTTGCGTGTCTCTTGGATATTCATTGCCACTGCTGGAACAGCTCTGAGGCACCCTGGCCATCCCTTAGCTGTTGTGTCCAGATGTTTGAAGAGGTAGCAGGTGCTCTCCAGTATGGGCCCAGGTTCTGTACTAGTATTCCCAAAGCAATCTCCTGCTTTTCGTGAGAAAACAAAAATGGTTTGCTCACGTCTGGAAGTCCCAGGGCTAGAGCTGACACGAGGGTCGAAGGCTCGTGTTGCTTCTTTTGTCCATTGAAGGTCCCTGCTCCCTTCCCTGATCAAGGCATATAGAGGTTTCACAAGTAACCCATAGTTATAAATCCACAGTCTGCCCCACCCCATCCTGCCTAGAAAGGTTTTCAGTTCCTTCGCAGTCGGGGGTTTTGGGGTTTGGCATATTGCCTCCTTGCAGTCTTGCCCCAAGGTCCTTTGTCCAGCACTCACTTCTTAGCCCAGGTAAATAACTGTCTGCTTCATCATCTGGACTTTCTTTTGGGATACCTGATACCCCTGCTTGCCCAAAAAGTTTAGGAGGCTTACTGTCCAATCCACACATGCCCCCGGGTCCAAGTGGCTATTAAGAGGTCATCCACATACTGAAGCAGCTGTCCTTCTCCCAGTGGGGTTTCCCAGGACTCCAAATCCTTTGCAAACTGCTCTCCAAATATGGTGGGGGTGTTCTTGTACCTCTGGGGTAGCACACACCATGTGAGCTGAGTTTTGTGGCCAGTTTTGGGGCTTTCCCATTCAAATGCAAAAATTTTCTGGCTGGTCTTGTGGAGAGGAAGGCAAAGGAAAGCAGCCTTAAAATCTAAAACAGTAAACCAGGTTAATTCAGATGTTAAATGAGTTAACAAGGTGAAAGGGTTGGCAACTATTGGATATAAGTCTTCAGTTACCTTATTAACAGCCCTTAAATCTTGTACTAACCTGTATGACCCATTGGGCTTCTTTACAGGCAGAATAGGAATATTAATATCAGATTTACACTCTTTTAATAGTTCTGTCTACAAAAAGCTTTCAATGATTGGACTAATCCCTTCTCTGTCTTCCTTTTTCAAGGGATAATTTTTAACCCTTGCTGGCTGTTCTCCCTCTTTGAGTCTGATTTGCACTGCTAGTGCATTCTTTTTCTCTCGCTGGTATACTAGAAGCCCATACCCCAGGGAATACCTGATCTATTGTGTTATTGGTATTTTCTTCCTCATTTGTGGCTTCAACTTCTTTGGTTATTAGCATTAAGCTTAACAATTTCACATATTGTTGATCTTTTACCTCCAAACTAATTTCCCCATTTTTGAAATTTTTTTTTCCTTCACACTGCTCCAACAGCTCCCTGCCCAAAAGTGCAGATGGAGCATTAGGCATGTATAAACATCAGTGAATTCCCCATTGTTTCCCCAATTAATCCTTCAGTGGTTTGCAAAAATATGCTCTTTCAGATTGGGCAGTTGCCTCCCTTACCAAAACAAAAGCATTTGCTATAGGGATCAGGGCTTTATTCAGCACTGAATATGTTGCCCCTGTGTCTGTTAAAAATTCCACCTCTTTCTCTTTGTTCCCCAGTTTGATTATAACCAGAGGGTCCCCTGGGGTAGGACCCTCCAGTCCTCCTCAGTCCTTTTTTACATGAGCAACCACCCCTTCTGTGTTTTTCACCCCTTCTTCATTCTGAGCACTGGTTCTTCCAGTGTCCAAGTTTCTTACAAAATGCACATCGGTCTTTTCCCAGTTGGGGTGGTCCTTGTGTTGGTGGACCTTGCCCACGTTTTTCTTTTTCTTCCTCCCTTACTACTGCTACAAATTTCTTCATCCCCTGTTTATATCCCTCTTTCTGATTGCTAAAAACTCTCCACGCCTCATCCAGCAGTCTCTAAGTCCCAGCTTGTTGGGCCCTAGATCTTCTGGAGTTCCCACCTGATGTCTCCTGTAGATTGCCCTAAAAACAAATTTACCAATTGCTGTATTCCTTCATCAGATCCAGGATCCAGGGTGGTACGCATCTCGCAAATAATCTAGATATTCAGAAGGTGTTTGAGAGGGACCCTGTTTAAGAGCATATTGTGTTGACCAGTTTACGGTCTTAGGGATTGTTCTTGCCAGCCCTTTCTCTATCAATTTTTGGTATCCCGTTAGCTGTCCTGATCCCTCCAGCTTATTAGGCAGCCAACCTGGATCTCGAAGGGGAGGTACATCTTTAACATCCTCCTGTGTTGTTCTACAATTATCCTCAGCCAGATCCCCAGCTACTTTCAAAACCAATTGCTTCTCTATCTCTGTTAAAGCATCAAGCAATAGCTGAATGTTGGTCCAATTGGGTAAATGCTCCATTTCTTAGTGACACCTATTGGATCACTCTGATAACTCTTAGCAATCTTTTCCCATGCCTCCAGATCCATTGTAGAAAAGGGAACTTTAACTAGCATTGTCATCTCTTCAGGGGTTACTTCTTATATTAGAGGTGCTTTTATGACCTCTCTAGTCAGTATACAGGTCCTTGATGCTATAGAACTCTGTAGGGAGCATTCTTCCCACTCGCTGTCACTTCTGGGTAACGGTGGGTACAGTTTGGGTGGCTCTCGTGGTTTGGGAGTTGGTGGGGAAACGCCTCCCCCAATAACTGTCCTCGCAAAGGAAGATGAAGCAGGACATGAAGTGGGGGTTGATGGCAATTTCAAATCTACTTCCTCTACCATCCCCTCCCCTTTCCTGCCTTTTAGGGGGTGCTCTAAGCAAATCTACCAATTCTTGTTCCAGAACCTTGCCAGGATGTGCGCATCTTGGTTTATTGAACATGTACTATAACATCACTTGGGTTTTCCTTTGTTAGCTTTATTATCCATTTCAAGAGCCAATACCAAGGGGTTGGAGGGTGGCCTAGCCCCACAATCCCTTTGCCACTCTGGGTGATTCCAAAGATTTAAAAACATATCAGCATAAGTATCCTCCTGCCAATTTGCTCATGCCTAAGGAAAAGCATAGAGTTGCATAGTTTAGCATTCCAGCCGACAGCCATCTAACCCCCTCTTCAAGTTTGTAGAGTGGCCACCATTGTGTATACAACTTAACAAGCTGTGTCCTGGTTTCTGTACCACCATAGCCCACCAGCTCTTCCCAATGTGTCAAAATACATCCCCAAGGGGCTACCTTTGGGAATCTCTTTGTTCTCACTTGACCCCATGCTGAGAGTTCTTCTTCTCTCAATGCTTTTTAACCTTGTCCCAACTCTGGAGCTTCACCTGATGATAATCTGGTACAAAGGTATATTGGGCACACTCAACACTGAGGATCTCTGCTGGTTTCTCTAGGGTTCCTGAAACCCCATTCTCTAATAGCTCAAATAGTCTACCACTACCATGTGCCTCCTGACCAGTCACCAATAAAATCCATACAGCTCTCTGGGTGGCCTTTTGTTCCTCTTTATGACAGAGATGACAAATTCCCCTTCTAGGTATCTTCCACCCAAATACCTGTTGAACCAACAACTTTTGGCAAGCTACAGAACAAAACACAACCCATGGATTACAGTCACAGCTCTCCCTTGGACAGGGAAGTTCTTTCGGACTAGGCTCCTGCTCCCCGTATCTCCTATTCCTGGGCATGTAACTTTACTAATAAAAAGGAAAAAGATGAAACACCTTGTTAGTCTAGAAGTAACTAAAGGAAGGAAAGGGTTGAAAGTAAACCAAATCAACTAGAGTATGCAATTATAACTTAAGACACAGGGTGGCAGTGTTGCTCCAAAAATGAGGCTCAAAGCTCTAATCGCTGGCAAGGAACATGTAGTTGTACCCTTTCACCACGGGACGGCAGTAGTCTCCTAGAAATGCTCACCACACACACCGCACCACGGGGAGGAAAGGCTCCTTTTTATTCAAATCTAAAGGAAGTCCCACAGCACAATCAAACACCCCCAAAGGCTCCACTCAAAACACACAAAATAAAAAACCAGAAGCTGGTTTTCTCCCTCTCAAATTGCAGGTTACAAATCACTAGCAAACCAAGCTGTACCCTGTGCTGAGTATATAGTGGTTAGAATGCATTTAGAAATTGTAAACAGCTTTACATATACTGTAGCAAGAGAGCGGCTGAAAGCCAAATGTATTTCTCGCCGTGCTGTAATCAAAACATAACTGAAAACTCTGTCAAGAGCCAGCTGGGCTTTGGCAGAGGTTTCACAACTCAACACCTTGCAAAGGGCTATGAGGTTCACAGCTGTAGTCCGTCCTAAAGCTTTTAAAAATGCTGACTGAGTCGTTGCTTGATTTAAAATATTACAAAGCACTGAGTTGACTATATCTGCTATGTGTCTCAGTGCTACAAATCCCTCAGATACCTCCACCAGTGCAGGGCGTTAGCTCTGGGCCATCCACTTCCTCTGTGCAGCCAAAAGCTGCTGGGTTTCTTTTCTGCTAGGACTCAATTCCAAATGCTAACAATTTCAAATTCACAGAGAACAGCTGCAGGTCCCTGTCAGGGTCTGCAAATGTATGCGGAGACCTGATGGTTTGTTTTATGGATCTCAAAGCACAAAAGACACAGCAGGGAACAACTCAGTTTGCTTAACCAAAAAATGCACCTTTATTTAGTGCCAACAAATGCGACGGTGGGGAGATAAATAAAGAATATTAAGAAAGAGAGAAAAGAGAGGGGAAGGGGATTAGGGGATTATAGCTACCAACGTGGAGAGACGAGTCCTCGAGGCCAATGATGCCTATAGAAGTGATCTTCTCCAGTGGAGTGATCACAAAAGTGAGCGGGGGTCTCCAGAGTTTTTATCAAGGCAGGAACCAAAGCGAGGGGCACTGAGCCAAGATGAAAACCAAGGCAAGGGGCACTGGGCCAAGGCGGGAACCACCTTTTGTGGATTTGTTGCTCAGGGACATTGCGAACTGTACCTGGCCACTGAGGCAGGACCAGGCCTGTCCGGGCAGTCCGGGCAAGCAGGCTTGGTTCAGCCCACCATAGCCAGTCCATCCATTGTTCTTGCGCAGGTTCCCATAGGTGCCAGTTCCTTGGTCCAGCGAGCACACCTGCAGGCAGCAGCAAACATCCCACCTCAGCCAGGCCAGAATTCCTGTGTAGGATTTTAGAGTCTCAGTCCCAGTCCTTGGGGGTCTCAGTCTCTGTCCTTGGTGATGATCTGAGGCAAATGACATCTCTGGACAGACTATGACAGCCCCCCACCACCCTAAATAAATACTCAGCCAAAGTTTTCACAAAGACAAGATGAAAATCCAGCGGACTTCGGTCAAGACACAACACAAATCACTCCCCAAGGGTGGGGGTAGCTCTGAATTCGCGCCATCGCCTCACTCCCCCGTGGCTAGGGACGACCAGCACTTTGTCAGGATGCTGCTCCGCATGCTAGCAATCTCAAAACCTCACAAACAACCAACTGTATTTTCTCACAGTTAAAACAAACACCCACAATCAAAACCTTTTTGAGCTTTAGCAGGGAGCTAAAAGACGCAGCTCAAAGCTGCAAAACCTGGATCACTCCTCTCGTCACCGGGGCTATGCAGGGCATAGTTTCAAACCTCTGCACCACTCCCTCCTTTTATACACAAAAAACAAACAGCTTAAACACGCAACTGCCGCTCTTACCAGGCAGTATGCCGGTCAAAATCCCACTGTGAAAGTACACACGATCAGAACCAGCACACACAGAGTCTAGTTCCCCTTTAACAACACGCAATCTGAGTGTACTGCAAGTGCTCTGGATTTCTCCTCCCTCCTGGGAGTAGGTATCCCTCTGCTGATCAGGTGCAGATTTTAAAATTCTTCCACAACTTAAGCATACACAAATCCAAAACACGTACAGTACACTGCCAACACACTCCGAAACACACAAACCAAGGCACATATGACACAAACCTTTACAAACCAAAGCACATACGGCGCGTTGCTAATTCACAGCCTAAGCTCACAAAACCGCAAAAACAAAAATCCATCCACACACTCAAGCACACACATACACACACATCTGGTGCGCAAGAGCCACGGTTGCCATTCTCTGCAACCTCGTGTCCTAGGTTACAATGTAAGATGTGCCCAAAGTATGTATTCTATCACCATCTTCATGAGCTGTTGAAACCAGGTGGGGCAGTGTTTTCCTTGCCCCCTCCCTCCAGACTATCTTCTGTTAATGGGCCATCAATGCCTTGCCCCTTGACTCATAGGTAACTCTCTCCAAGAGCTATCTCTATTTTAATGGGCAATCAAGGACCCACTGCATGACTCACAGAATGATATTCAGCCCATTGTGAGATGCTCTGCCCTGGGGGAGAAGCCAAGCATTCTCACCTGGATATAATCTGGGATTTGGGACAACACAGGGAGCCCTTACCCACTGGATTCCCAGAGGACAAGAGCTATGAGACTTCTCTATGGGATCACTGCTTCAACAAGACCACATGACCTGGACTGTTACCACCACCCTAACTAACAGGGTATCAGATTGCATTTTGACTCTGTCAGCGGTTCTTTGTAATATTGCTTTTATTTTATTTTATTTTACTTTTTCTTCCCCTCCTACTAAATTGTTTTTCTGACTTGGAGTCTCTCACTAGTTTTGCTTTAAACCAGTACACCTGAGATGGGACCACCCACACACCAAAACTTGCAGTCAATGCCCCACACTGTGAACCATGGCACTGCTTCTAAACCACAAACAGAACCAGAGTGGCTGCTGCTCCTAAACCATAAGCAAAGCCAGCAGTGCTGCTGCTGCTGCTGCTGCTGCCGCCCAAGCTTTGCTGCTGTGCTACAGCACTCCTGGCTCAAGACACAACCATCTGAAGCTGCCACCACTGGCCCCGCTGCTGGTTCCCCACTTTGGGTCGCAAGCCCCTTGTTCCATTACTGGCCCCACCTGGAGCACAGACCACTAATACCAGATTCCACAGAAATTTACAAACAAAGCCACACAGGCATCTTTTGCATGCAGGACATCTCTGCGTCTTATCAATGGCATTTCTTCAGAGGTACCTGCTTTTAATTTTAAACAAACCTTTTTGTCTGTAGTTTCAGCAGACCCTGGTCTTTCCCTGGGGTATCAGTGAGGCCAAATAAGCCCTCTTCCCAGGAAAATCCTGGGTGGGCACCCTAGAGAGGTTCCAAACCCACTAGCCCTATGGCCAGAGGGAACAGAAGTCCTGCCATGGTTGCCAAAATGATTTATTAAACATGGATATTGATCTAGAATCAATACCTAACTTTGACAGACAAAAGACTCTCTAACAGTTTAGAGTTACAAAGTGTATGTTTAAATCAAAACCAGGCAGCTGCGTTGGGTACTCCCTTAATATGTACTGTAAAGCTACAAGCAATTACATATGTCTTGAATATCCTAAATAAAAATACATATTCATAACACTAACACCTCTCATTCTCCGTTTTATATGGTAATTAGCTTAAAAGGCTATTAAGAATGTGTAATTTGCTCCTTGAATTGGCTCAGTCCTTTTCATGGGGAGGGGTCATAAAAAGATGAAGCAGGGCGAGTCTTCCTCATTCTGAACTTTCAACCCCTTCAATAGATGACAATACAAATGAGCTCTGGCAGAACTCAAATTTCCTCCTTCCGTGACTTTTAAATAGATTGACAGATGTAAAGGTTTGTTATTGTCTGTGTTCCTTCAGATCTATTTATCAGTTTCTCTGTTTCTCATTCTAAACACAGCTAAACAAATATAAAAATGACAAGGAATTAGTTATTAAAATCTGGGATAACTATCTTAGACTTGGCTTCTTTCAACTAATCATTAACTCTTAATTATTTCTGACAAAGCCTATCTATCTAAAATCCTATTTTTTTTGTAAAATCCTTAATTCTTTTAAAATCCATGTCTCAGAAGGATCTGGAGCAGTTCCTGACCCCTTGGAAGGACCTGAGCAGCTCCTGATCCCATGGAAAGCTCCTGGAGCAGCTCCTGACCCCTTGGAAGGTTCCTATGGAAAGGGAATCCTGTCCCTGAGGAGGAGCTGGCAGCAGAGACGAACGCCCCATTCCCGATCACGGACACAGAGCTCTGCTGAGGGGGTTTATTGATCATTCCAGGGACATTCCCAGGGCTCCCAGGGGATCAGGGGGTTCCTCCAGTAATGGCGATCTTCTCCTGCCACTGGAGGGGTCGGCACTCATGGCTCACCACCACTTCTGGCCCTAAAAAACCAGAGCTCAAACTGTGATCCCACTGTGCTCCTGGGGGCACACTGGGGAACACTGGGGTATATTGGGGTATATTGGGGGACACTGGGGTGTACTGGGGGGATACTTGTCCCCACCTCTCGCCAGCAAGAGACAGGAGACACCTGCTCATCCAGCAGGATGGAGTTGGGAAAGGACCGGGCTCCTCAGATCCAGGAAGCCCCAGATCTCCTCCCTTCAGGATGGCTCAAACCCTCCCAGAACCCTTCCAGCCCCTCACAGCGACCCTGGGGGTACCCAGAGCATCCTGAGTGTGAGGAAAGACTTTGGGACATCTCTGTCTAGCACCCAATTTCTCCCAGCATCTCCCAGCGTGTCCCAGTACCCCCCAGCATGTCCCAGTACACCCCAGTGTGTCCCAGTACACCCCAGTGTGTCCCAGTGTGCCCCAGTACACTGCAGTGTCTCCCAGTATCCTCCAGTACAGCCCAGTGTGCCTCAGTACCCCTCAGTGTTTCCCAGCATCCCCCAGTACCCCCAGTACACTCAAGTACACCCCAGTGTGTCTCACTGTGTCCCAGTACATCCCAGCACACCCCAGTAATCCCCAATGTCTCCCAGTATGTCCTTCAGTACACCCAAAGTACACCCCAGCGTGCCCCAGTACCCCCCAGTGTGTCCCAGTGTCTCCCAGCACTCCCCAGTGTGTCCCTGTATACCCCAGTAACCTTGAATGTGCCAGAGTCCTCCAGTATACCCCAGTGTCCCCCAGTATACCCCAGTACCCCTCAGTGTCCCCCAGTACACCCCAGTACAGCCCAGTACCTTCAGGACATGGAGCATGGACAGCCCTCTGTGTGTCCCTCTGCTGCCCCAAGCTCTGCTCAACCCTGGGGGCTCTGGGGTCCCCCCAAACCCCCCAGGAGCCCTTGAGGGGCCAGGGACCCCTGGGGATTTCCCCATCGCAGACCCTTGGGGATTTCCCAGAGGAGACCCCCGGGGTTTTCCCACAGGAGACTCCTGGGGATTCCCCACTGGAGCTGCCAAAGGGGCAGCCGAGCAATGCTACCCTGAGTCAGCCACGGGGGGCTGGGAGAGGGGAGGTTGGGGGGTACTGGGGTGTACTGGGAGACACTGGGGGGTACTGGGGGATACTGGGGGGTACTGGGGTGTACACACTGAGGGGTACTGGGAGACAAAGGGGTACTGGGGGTTACTGGGAGATACTGGGGGGTACTGGGGCACGCTGGGGTGTACTGGGAGATACTGAAAGACACAGGGGTGTACTGGGGCACATTGGGGTGTAGTGGGGTATACTGGGCTGTACTGGGGGACACTGGGACACACAGGGAGGTATTTGGGGTACCGTGGTGTACTGGGGCACACTGGGGGGTACTGCTGGACACTGAGAGACACTGGGGTGTACTGGAGGATACTGGAACACACTGGAGGATACTGGGGCACATTGTGGCCATGCCAGGGGAGGCTCTGGGCCCCACAGAAATCAGGGTACTCACCTCAGACCTCTTCACTTGAAAGGCTTTCACTCTTACCTGCAGAGAGACACAGGGATATCACCAGGGTGTCCCCAGCCCCAGTGAGGCATCTCTAGTCCCAGTGAGGTGTCTCCAGCACCAGCGAGGTGTCCCCAACCCCAGCATGGTGTCCCCAGTCCCCCAGTGTCTCCCAGTGTGCCCCAGTACCCCACAGTGTGCCCTAGTCCCAGTGGGGGATGGAAGTGTTGGGGTGAAGAGGGGCCCTCAGATAGGGTGAAATGAGGGAATTGGGAACCCCAAGCAACTGGGACAGGGGTGTTCAAGGGCCAGGGCTGGGGGGGAGGATGAGGAGGAGGAGGAAGGAATTCCAATGTGGGGGTCACATGGGGCCTGAAGCTTGGGGTGAGTGGTGGCAGGAGAAAATGGGACAGGGGACAACTCCAGATGGTTTGGGGAGGGGCTCTGGGGGTGGAAGGATGAGGAAGGAGATTTGGGGACATCCCATATGGGGGCAATGGGAAAGGGGGGAAAGGGGCAGGAAATGGGGAATGAGGCACTGTGGGGGTACTGGGGTGCACTGGGAAAACTGGGATTACAGTGGGACGCCTCTCTGGGAAGCACTGGGGTGCACTGGGCTATACAAGGATGGGTGGAAATACAATGAGGGGGGCCTTAGAACTTCAGAACTTACCATGATAGTGGAGCAAGGCCCTGTGTCCACGGCCACGGTGGCCTGGGGAAGAGCAGCAAAAGGGATGGTCAGCATGGAACCTTATGTCTTCCCAGGTGTCTCCCGTCCCAGAACGGTGTCTCCAGACCCAGGGAGATGCACCAATGAGGTGTCCCCAGGCCCAGGGAGATGTCCCCAGCCCCAGCAAGATGTCACCAACCCCAGTGAGGTGTCCCCAGCCCCAGTGAGGTTATGGGGCTGAAGGGAAAAAAGGGGTCCCCAAAGCCCCCAGCCCATGGCTGCCCCAAATCCGCCAAGGAAAAACCCAGAGAGGAAGCCCAGAAATCCCAAATCAAAGCATCTCCTGTTCACCAGGATGAGGGAATCCTCCCCCGGAGCCAAAGTCGTGGTGACAAATCAAGCCCCGTCTCAGATGCAGAGTGCATCCCCTGCCACCCCGGGCGTCTGCTGGGGGGCACAGCAGGATGGAGAAGAGCAGGGCCAGGCCAAGCACAGCCACCTTCATCTTCCTCTGACACTGGGCAGCGCTGCCTGAGGCTGCAGCAGGGCAGGAGAGCCTTTATCTCTGCCGAGACTCCTCCCTGCACCCCCCCCCCCCCCCCCCCC
>VZUI01046439.1:0-97769 GCA_013401135.1 Cettia cetti
ACATATACATATACATATACATATACATATACATATACATATACATATACATATACATATACATATACATATACATACACATATACTGTCACACACTTTTTATTTGCTAACACTATTATTACAATGCCTGGGGCCTAAACCACCATGATTTGTTATGCAGGGCTGAAAGTAAAAGAAGTAATGCTTTCTCTGTTAACCTAGTAAAACCATCAGTTTGGTCAGTGAGATGTTTCTGCTGAAGTTCCATAATGCCATAGCTCTGTGAAAGCATTTGGCTAATAACATTAGGCATGGCTTTGTCTGCTAATCTGTGCACTTCCACCAACCACATCCCATTACAAAGAAGAGCAGTGTGTCTAACCTCTGCTCTGCTCACTGTGTGTGCTACATATGTGATAATTTGACTTTGTCCAGGGAAGCATAAAGTAGGCAGTACACTCATGTTCCAACAGATCACAGTGAGAGAAACTTGGAAACCTCGTCATCTTCTCACTCTTCTTGCTGATCTACAATCTTTATCTAGAATAAGTTCTTAAACTGTGAATTTCTGCTAAAGTTTCGTAGCTGGGGAAACTTCCACCACCTCTCTCCTGATAGTGTCCCCATTATAACAGATTTCATCATAGGATTCTTTTTGCCCCAGAAACCTATTAATATGCCATATTCCAAAGTTCCTTCTGTTATAGTATCTGAGGTCTAAGCTACATGATCTTCAACTATGAAAATATCTTTATTCCCAAATAAATCACCAAATGTCGACCACCAGGTGTAGTTTCTGATGGGAATATTTTTCCCTTTAAAGGGCAGTGGAAGAGGCGACACAGAATTTCAGCGATCCAGCAAACAAAATTCAAAGCTTGTGGAACTGTAGATTTAAGACACATTGCCTATCTGTAGGAAAATAATAGACATATCAGGGGAAGCAGAGGTGAAGGATGAGTGAAGCCAGAAGGTTGAATGCATCCATGGAAGTTACAATGCACGTCATGTTGGTAGGGGAACATGAGGAAAAGGTATGTTGGGAAAAAAAACCCAAGGGAAAGGGTTTATGAATACCAGGTCATGAGTGCTGTACTGAACAGTGCTGGCCAGTGCTAGAACAGGTCAGAAGATAGAACGAGGCTGGTGCCTGGTGTGAACTGAGGTTATCCTATGATGCTGCAATGGAGGGAATGCTGATGCCAGAGGCTGAACCTGCAAAATCACAAAGCTCTCACACCCACCGTGTGACACATTCAGGGTTAGAACAATGATTCTTAATGTTGACAACAAGCAAGGCAGTTGTGTCAGGGAAGTAATAAATTGGGTTTTGCAGACTAGCTAAAGCTCATAAATGGGAGTGTGAAACACCTGAGTCTCATACTTACCCGTCCTGATCACAGGCAACTAAGAGACAGACATTTAACAAATCTACAAAATCCCATTGATGTTCTGTGTGGCTCGATAGCTGAATGACTGCCTGCTAAGCACACTCCTGTGCATCTTTAAAATGTTGTACACTGACCCCACTTTAGTACCCAATGGGAAAACCAGTGCTTGGACCTGTTTGCTGAGCCATATCACATAGCCTGGACTGATAAAACACATAACTCATTACTTGCTTGTATTTTGTATGCCAAACAAGAAGTCTGGTACAAAGAATATTGTTGAGAAAAAATTCTTAACCAGTCTAAACTGGTGAAGCACTGCTAAAAGCAAAGAAATTAAACCAAATTACCTCAGATTGCATCTGACCTGCAGTCAAGCAGGAAAAAAAAAAGAGAAACAAATATGGGGATGCTGGTGAAAGACTACCACTAAACCCTCACCAGTTATTGTTACAAGGATTAAACTGGCAGTCGACAAGCTGTATGCCAGACATCAGCCTCATAGAACATTGCACATCTCTTAGCAGAAGTAGGTTAGTAGAAAAGAAATGTGGATCCATGGATAGAAATGTAGAGAAGATCTCATTTAAACACACTTCAGCCCCTTAGTCCTTAGTGAGAAACTGATGACATGAATGCAGCTCTGGATTTAGGAATAGTCATGTCAGTGGCCTCGTGCACTCTCAGCCCTCCAGAGGAGTGACTTACTTTTTCCTGTCAGAGAGCTGGAAGGTTCTAGTTTATGGCCAGAAAATACCACATCCTCATTTGTCAAGTTCAACCCAACCCAATATATACATTCATACATACATACATACATACATACATACATACATACATACATACATATCTATCTCTATCTATCTATCTGTCTGTCTGTCTGTCTGTCTGTCTGTCTGTCTAAAAGGACTTAGTTCCTGTATTGCTTTTACTGGGGAAAATGAGTTTGCAAGAAAATTTGCTTTCACCTCACTGCTGAAGCAATTAGAGTCCAAAATGTTCCCTTGACTACTTTTTCATTAAGAGGAAAAGAGAGGTTTCAGTGTTCCTCAGCACTCACCCAGGGATGTCTGCTAATCACAGCACGAGCAAAGAAGAGAGAGAACTTCTCCAGAGAACTGTCCTCTCCTTTCCTTTGGAGGTATCTGGGGCACAAAGGCATGTAGAGGAAAAGCAGATGAATTAATTTTTTCTCCATCTTCTTCTCACAGCATCTTTTGGTGGGGATGTGGAGGCATTCTTCATGTTGTGACTTGGACAATCAGACTAGAGCTTGAGACTTTCTTTGCAAGGGGTGAAGAGAGGCTTTAGGAGGGAAGATGGACTTTAGCTGGAGGTCGTCCCATTTATGCACTGTCCTCTCTCTGGACGGACAGTATATTGCCAGTTTCACCCACACTGTGCTCATGAGTTCTGTTGTAGGAGAATGTAGCTTGTTTACTAGCTCAGCCATGTTTTCTGATCCAAAGATATCATGTTCCTGTCAAGTATTTCTAGTCTGAGCTTCTTACTATCCAGTTTACTTTGCAGTCTTGGTTTCTTCAACTAAAAATAGCTGCAATATAACAATAGCGTTTAGGTGGTTCCACTTGTTGGATTAGATGTGATTTGTTAAAAAAAAAATTAAAATAGCAGCATGTGATGGTTGTTCAGTGCCTTCATTCCAGAAGGACCTTGGAGAGATTTACTACCCTGCACTGAGTCTGACCACCTGCTGCTGTGGTACAGCCAGTGCTCCTCTGTAACACAGCATTCCTCTTCTTCAAGGACTGTCAGACCACATTATCTTTGCTGGTTCAGAGATTTTTTTTTCCTGGTTTTTTTTTTTTTTGGTAGGTAGAAATGAGGTAAGTTAGAATTTGGCCCAAACACTAAAGTGGAATAACCCTCCCTCTGCAAAAGATCATGGAGGCTTTCTTCACACCCTGCCAAAAGGTCAGGATCTCTGTAGTACGATCCCTTGGTAAGGTGACACCTGCAGGTATGCAGCTCTGCTTCCATCTTCCTGTGATATCCAAGCAGAAGTGACTCAGAAGGGAGGAGCTCTGCCTGCACTGAGTCACCACTGCTTTCTATATTTACCCTACAAATTTGAAAGTCAAATTCTGTCAAAAATTTACCTGTAAGTTTAACTTGTAAGATTCTAGCCCCAAGGGCTACAGATTCAAAACTATGCAGCAGATTGTGTTTTTGTTGTTTTGTTTTGCAGTACAAGTGGAAGTTTGAGCACATTACCGCTTTTGTAGCGGGAGTTTTGTCAACGTAGCATTTACATACTTATTGCTGCAACCCAGTAAGATAATGTGAGGTTTCTAAGCATTCTTACAGCCTTTATTGTCCTCAGTTGGAAAAGGCATGACTTTTGCCTTTAAAAAGAAGTAAAAAACCCCAACCAAACTCAGGCTTTGTCATGAGAATAAAAATAGTACTGTTTGGCTGGTTTGTCATGTTTGTCCCTTAGTCTTAAGTTTCACAGTTCATATAAGGTGTGAGCTTATGAAGTAGGACACAGAAAGCATGTTGTGCTCTAATGCCTCCATTTTCACCTCTAGAAAGGGCTTTTGCTGAGAAAATACAGCTGTGAGTATGTTAACAGTGCTGTAGAAAAGATACTACATTGTCCTTTGGTAAGCCATGTACAAGGATCAAATTGGATTAATTTCTACCCAAGAATTGTTGTGGCTTTGAAAAATGGACCCAGGCAACATGAAACAATTAAAATTTCATATTAATTGCTTATAAGTATCAGGTACAGTGCTTGGATTTTTTAAGACACGAAAGGTAGACTGTATTTTGAGACCTAAGATAAGCATCTGCCTACCCAATTAGCATTTGTCAAAGTCTGTTAATTTTCACTGAGGTTTATCAATTTGCTTTAAAATTAGAGTCCGAGCAATAATTTTTCCAGAGATTTGCTCAATTTACCAAGATCTATGATGAAGTACAAGGTGACATAAAGAGATCAATCCATTTGCTGGCCTGATCCTGCACATTGACTTTTCACTGGGAGCTGCAAGTATGTTGCCATGCACTGTGTCCCTCAGGAATTTGGGAAAAGGTAAGGATATTGCATCTGCTGCAGGCAAGTGCATTGGACCTCAGGGGATCTGTGCAAAACTGACCTGCTGTCTGATCTGTACACATTCTACCATTTGAATAAGGCTGGACTAGGCAGGATTGCCTCACTTCAAAGCACAGCAGTTATTTAGGGGCCTAAAATGCAAAATCATTAAATCAGAATTAGGAGAAACTGCATTCCTGCACATTGATTTTACTATACTGGCTTGCTATCTACTCTCATACATAGAATGTCATGCATTCCATATTAAAAGCAGGTATATTAAATGAAATAATGAGACATCAACATCTTCATATTAAAGCATTTTTTTTAACCTCCCTGGGAAAATTCTTGGTCATTTCAGTCTATCAGCTATTTCCTTGGTACTTATTTCTCCCTTTTCATCTTTGAAACTCAATAAGGAAATAAAATACCAACATAAATAAATGAAGAAGAAGGTTTCTCAACACCAATAAGCTTGACAAAAGAAACAGAACACTAGAGAATGTTTATTTATTCATGACATCTTCATGAATGCCATACTTTGGAGGGAATGGGAGATTTTTGTTCATGTTTGATTCTCAAGCATTTTAACAGGTTTTATTAAAATGAAGAGGTGAAGGGATGGCAGCTGGCTTGAAAAAAAAATAGAGATCCTAAATGCAACCAGATTAGAAGTTCGTGAGAAATACTAGTGAGTAAGAAGAGTAATTTAAATTTGTCATTCTATGCAGGGGTTGGGAAAATATTTTCATAATCTTATTTAAATGGAGGAAATCTTCATGAAAGGATGCATTGTTGTGTACTAGAAATACAGTTTGTTCTGGAGGATTTGTTCTGTTCCTCTCCCTCTTCTGTAAAGGCAACCTTTGTAAGTTTACTAGTTTCGTCTATGCTGTTATCCTAATAGGGATCTTCTGAAACATGTGAAAAGGCCCCTAGAAAATAACAAAGTTCCTTTTAATGCATTCAGTACATACACAAGTCTTTTCAAGATCTCAGAGTATCTCTGCGGTTGAGATCCATACCGCCTGTCTCTCTTTGTGACTGTTTTGAGTTAACATGTAGCACAGGGAGTTCTGGCTTGGGGATTCTCTGAACTGCTGTGACCCTGGATGCATCAGGAAAACAGTCCTAAAAGTGAAATTCAGGAATTATGCAACAGTTTTCTCATCTCACTGACTAAGAATTGACAGCAAAGTATGAGAAGATAGAAGCAGAGAGAAACAACCCCTTGGACTGGCAAGGGTATAAATTAAAATTTCAGATCAGTCCCCAACACATGAAATTTCTCAGAGCACCATCCTTGCAATATATTGTGTAACTCCTCTTACCACACAAGCTTAGGGACTCAGGTGGTGTCCAGCAACCTTAAAGTCTACGTGTAGCAAAACCAGGCTGCACCTCAGATCAGATCCAAGAAAACAGGCACTTGAATCTGTTTGCTGTTTGTATGGTCTGTCTAATGTCATTTCAAGTTATCTGATAGCAGTTCTTAAAATGCTGGCAGTTTCCATGCTGTTAGGCAAATGAGGCTTAGAAGAATTAACATATATATATGGTCAGTGAAACAATACAGAGCCGTATGTGGGCTTTTCATTAAGTGTTGTTTTTGTAAATATTTTTCTGCCCTCAGGATTCCTTTGCATTTATTTACATTTGCATTATTCTTTCTGAAACAGCATGTGCATTAGAAAACAAATGTCAGATAACCCTACACTGCAGTTGTCAAGCAGCCACATTGAGGGTGGAGGTACCCTCTCAATGCAAACATAAAGGACCTCAGATTTTATGATTTCCTCACCCATGCAAAGGGGTACATGAAGACATTCTTTAATATAGGACAAGTCTAGTAGCATTTAATTTTACTTGGAATATTTGCTTGAAGACACTGTATGAGTAAAGAAGATAAATGTCATGCCAAAAATCCAGCTGTATATTCCCAGAGCAGCCTGGGCTAATGCACTGGTACTACTGCTGTGGCTGCTGATGTGGGTGAGAGGCCATCAGTTTCCTTTGCTCTCTTTGCTGTGCCCAGAAGGTGAGTTGTGTCAGAAGGGGCTTGAAGGCTAAAGATCAGAGGGAAAGTAGTCATGTCAGCTCCAAGTGTTTTGTTGCTGATTTTCTAAACACCTTATTTCAGCTATAGCTCCTTTGCTAGCGTGAATTTCGTGCATTGATGAAAGAGAAGAAAAACAAACCCCAAAGTTTGCAAGTCAGAGGCTCTCTGAGCATATCCTTTGCTCTGGCATCTCTGTATGGCTTTGCTGCTGTTTTGGTTGTGTGGAGGGCGTGGCTTGAGCTTTACAAACCTAATGCCTCTCTTGCATAAATAGATTTCTCCAAAATATCACATGATGATTATCATAAATAAATAAAGGAATAAATCTACATTGGAGAGTGATCTCAATCTAAAACCTCCCATCTAAGCTGGCACAGGTAACTGTGAAGAGACACTTAAAAATCAATATTAACATTTTAATTGTCTATGTAAGATTAGCAAGGTCAGGTACACTCGGAGTTACAAAGGCTGATTTCATAAAGAGCCATGATTTCTACTGGTGTCTAAAAAAGGCGTCAGCTCCCACTGAGCCTTTTCCCTTGAGTGGGGCAATTGGAAGCGTGGGTACTTTTTTGCCTCTTGCCCCAGTGCTAACACAGATTCTTGCACAGCTGGCAAGACCATGAACAAACTTTTCTGGCACTCATGTCATGGAAAAGATCACTGCCCTCTACCAATGAACTGTTTTCACGAAACTTGTACAATCTTAACAATCTCTGAGCACTGACCTCCTTTGCTGCATTTGGTTGACACTGCCAATGGATTTGTTAGTTTTCAAGCAAAGGAAAAAATAGGTGGACTGATTGCATACTTCTGAGGCCACTGATTATAAAAACACCCCATGAACTTAAAACCAGAGAGGAAATACAGACCTGTCCTGGAAATGCCCCTCATTTGGCAATAGACAAGGTGGGTGTTTGAACCTGTTTTTGAAATGTTGTTTTATATACTCAAGAAAAAAAAAAAAAAAAAAAGAGAAAGTAAGCTCAAACAACTCCTTGGTGTTTTTGAGTACCACCAAAGTGCAGACAAATTTACAAAGCCCTCTGAGATATCTACAACTTATCAAAGGCTCAATCCACAAAGCATGAAATTTGCAAAACTCCAAGGAGGCTGTGGCCATGTTGGTGAGTTCAGAGAATATGCACTGACATGACCTGGACATTTCCAGCATGTACTTCATGTGGGGCCTAACTTTTGTGATTGACATGGCCAAAAGAGTATTTTGCAGGTGGGGTCTGGTGAAGTGTGAGCACCTTTTATTTTCTGTTTTTGTGTAATATGGGCACATGAGTCAGCCAGTACTGCCTGTTGAAAACAGCAGTTTGGTTTGTGGCATCATTTTTTTTCTAACCCTGCTTTCAGCTGCTGTTGGTGGTGAACGGATCACTTTAATATCTGAATGCAGAGTTGGAGCCTATGAAATTCCTCAGTGTAGCAGAGGCTTGCTCTGTACAAGGGAGGCAGGAGAGCAATAAGAAGATGGGAAAAAAAGGATTCCTTTTTCAAGTTCTTAATATTTTTTTAACTAGTGTAAAATACTTCTGAAAATGGACTTTTGTCTAAAATACTTAAATGTTACATTTATTGTTTTACTCAGTAAGAACACATTTAATACAAACAGGCAAACAAGAAAAGCCTGACAACTTTTGTCATTGTTAGGAACATGGGGACACCACTGCTGATTAGACACAAAACTACATCCAGAAAATATTTGTTGCCATAGTGACCATATTTCGTTGATTCCTTTTTCTGCTGTACAGATCTGATTTGTTATTTCAGACATTTATAAATAGCTTCCCGTGGGGCCAAAATGAATGGCTACAAAGTAAAGTTGCAAAGACTTTGGATGTGCAGCTCAGTATGGTCAGATGGAGACCCCACTTAAGCAAAGCAATCAATGTGAGCACGTGATTTTAAGCAGCACATCTCTTTCGAAAGAACTGCACGTGTGCTTTAAATCATACATGGACTGAAATAGTCTGCTGCAGCTCACAGCAGATAGTGAACATTTCTATTTTAAACTGTGTGCTTTGTTTTGGTTTAACTTTCATAAACTTCAGTAGAAATAAGTCCTTAAGTAGTTACACCATTAGTCATACTAGGAGTGGTCATTTGCTTACTCAGTAGTTGCTGTGAGCATTAGAGAAAATATGGGCATATACACCTTTCATGGTTTCATGTTCCTTCCACTAATCCTTAGCCTCTGTGAATCGTCCTCTGCAGGCCTCTTCTGCATATTTTTGTTTATACTAGTGCCAGGGAAATGGTTGAAATGCATGCATTTTACAATTGCCTAAAAGAGAATTTTTCTGTAAGTGTGCAAGCTGAGTATGCAGTATGTGTAATTTCCAATAGTTCAGGTCCCTTCCAGAGGAAATGCTCTTGAAAGCTTCATCACGCTCAGGTGCCAAACGCTGTGCAGCTACTCTTCATTGTTTGCTTAGAACATGAATTCCATATCCTTTGACTCTGTATTCTCACGTGTTAATTCTGTCTTTTAAGTGTAATCACAGTTTGTGTGAGAAAGAGAAAAAGGAAAAGGTTAAAAATTTACATTTCTTGCTGCTTTTCATAGTTTTTTTCCCCCTCCACTAAAGCATGGCATATGCAACTGGTTCTCTCCCCATTTGGCACATCAGAGGGCATTAGCATGTAGTCCAGAGCAACAGGGTTGCAAGGGACAGCTGAACCTGGAGGAACAGAAAAGGAGAATTTCAGAAGAAGCTTAAACACTGACACAAATTGCCATCTGCAAAGACAAATAATCAGAAAACTGGTTAACCCCTCTGACATCATCTTTATCCATAATCCTTTCACATATTTTCAGAACATAGTTTGTATCAGACATTTGACACCTTTCTAGCCTTCTGCACTCAGACTTTCCTAAATTATGCAAATTTGCATTGCAAATCTGTTTTTGTCAGAATCCAGGTGGCATCTTTGCAAAAAAAGTCAGGTTTGGTTTTTAGTTTTTGATGCTCCTCAGCTTCCCCGGGATGCCAGTCACACTTCCTGCTGCCAGAAATTACATGGTCTTTGCAATTTTTTTAGACTTATGAAGAGTCAGACTCCAGGTCCCTGAGACTACATAGAAACAGAGGACAAGACCTTCAGAATTCACTCTTTCACCCGCTCTGTGAACCCACAGGAAACAGTCAAGACATCCTGAGACTGTATCTGAAGGCATCCCATGGCCACACCTGGCCTGCAAATGTCCCTCTTGAAGCTGTGCTGCTGGACAGGAGAAAGGTCTCTTCCTGTGACGTTTATTTTGGAATATTCATCAGCTAAGGAGTCCTGGTATCTACTTTCCTTACTTACCATGTGTGTTTGTGGGCAGCTTGCCCTCCATTTTAGCCTGCTGAAGTATTCTGGGATGTGTTACTGTGGTCCCCTTCCATGGAGTGGCATTTCAAGGAGGAACAACAGCCTTCCCAGAGCTGGGCTTAAGGCTAGCAAAGAGTGCAAAAGCTTGCTGTGTCCTGGTCCTCCTGTGTCTCCCATAGCAGTAGGTTTCCTGGGATAACTAAATGATAATTGTGAGCTTTTCTGTTCAGCAGTCCCCAGTGTAGATTCCTCTCAGTACAGTTGCATTGAACCTAGTGGGAGATTGTTCAAATAAATAAGAAGTGCCTCAGATTTTAACCCAGTAAGTTCCTGTCTCAGAGCAGTGGTGTCAAGCCAAAGAGATGCTTTCATTCTGATGCCGTATTTAGCAGAGGTTTGGAGCTTTTACATCCCAAACCCATGCAATTAGTGTGGAAAGGAAAAGCCCTCTTCTACATGTCTTACAACACCTCTGGGCGAGGAAGGGCTGTTTTGTGTCAGAAGCTGAAACAGGCAAAATCAAATAAAGGAGACAGGGACAGGCATTCCTCTGCCTTGGCAAGACCAGAAAAAGAGATGGGGGAGACCCCTCGGAGGAGGGTTCAGACAAGTACAGAAGGATTAGTCTGTGATATACTGTACAAGGTAACCAGAGCTGAGCCTGGCAGCAGGCAGCCCCGCAAAGCACGGCTCCAGTGCTCTGTGTGCAAGGGGCTGTTGTCCATCAGCTCCAGCGTGACCCTGCACAGGCTGTTATCACAGCTGTTGGAAACTGTTATGTCAGTGTACCCTTTCAGCCTCTTCAGGAATAGAAGATGCTGTGCTCTTTTGGATTTTTTAATGCCCTGCGTAGTCTGGATCACAAGTTAGTGAGACATTCATAATTTTAACCATGTACTATACAGGCCTGTTTGTTTGTATTCCTGGGGTGTGCTTTTTGTTTCTGGCAAACACTTCCAGAGGAAGTTTATGCAGAAAGGAGCTGGAATAATTTCTCTTTTCCTTACACCTTTATCTTTTTCTGCTAAACATTTTCATGTTATCATCGCATTTTTTTTAAAAAGACCTTCTCTGTATGAAGTTTTCTTTTGGCACTGTGTCATTTTTTCCGCAATAATTTTGTAAGGGTCAGTGTCAGTTTGGGTTTTGCCTTCATTAAAAATTACCTACAGTTTGTGCTCTCAACTTCCACAAATACACCATAATGCCAATTTTACAGTTGTGTTCCCAGCTTTTCTAGCCCTGCTGCTGTTTGATTTTCAGAGAGAAATGGAGAAACTAAATATTTATAGAAGGGAAACTGTATTTACATAATCAATAAATGGAAAAAGCTGAGAACTAATTCCACCTCTGCTCTTTAAGTTTCAGTAATGCTGCATGTAAGCTGTTTCAAAGAGAAGTTGTACCCTTGTCCCAGCTTCAGCAGACGTCCCTTTAACTGCTTGTACTCCTTTTAGACTCCTTTGCATAAAAGAAAAACTCCCATTGTGTCTCAGAAATTCAATATGATATGGAAACCGGATAGGTTGTTTTTTTTTTTTTAATAAATGTCTTCTGCCCAAATTTAGTATGGCAAAGAAATTTGATTATCACTTGTTGACAGGTATGCAGGTCATGTCAAGTGTTTCTGACATGTTTATTTTAAGTTAAGCTACAATTTGTATTTTGATTATGACAGAGTAAAAATACTTGGACAACAGATAGTCTTTGCCTGTGAATGAAAATTGTAACATGCAAATTGTGGTCAGACAGGCTTCTGTTAGGAAGATGAGGCTTTGATTGGGTCACTGCCCAGAGGTGCTAATTAAAAATAAAGAAAGAAACAAAACTCCCTATCACCCTCACTCTCTTTGAAACAAAAACATCAGAGCAACACAGGAGAAATAACATGAAATGACTTGTGAAAGGAAACTGGAGATTTTCTGCTTGCCCATTTTTCTAAAGTGATAAAGTATCCATCTTCTGCTTAACTGTCTTATTCCAAAAGCTTGCATTTCTGCAGCATTGCAGGATGTTTTAAGAGAGAAATACCCTATGGGTCCTGGCTCATTTGGCTCTCAGCAGTGACTAACTCAGTAAGAGTCAGCGGCTTATACCCAGGAGGAAGCTGGTGTGAGGTCAGAAGCAGGCTTTTAGACTCAGCAGCAACAGGATCACTGCACAGCCCTTTGCAAGCCCCCAGATCTGAAACTAGAGGTTGTGTCTCTGTGTGGGGTCTGTAATGTTAGGAGCAAAATGAAGAGCCCAGTTAGAGGCCGTTTATCTATGCCACTATTTGGGGACACAGGCTCACGAGAAGTGGAGTCCCAATTTGGCTAACAAGGGCACTAGACTTGAGAGTAGTCCTCAATAGAACAAACTTCAAATGTTGCTTTCCAAGCAGTTGTCATGTAAAATCTGGAAGCAAGGAGTGTGTTGGTCAGTATTCAGTTCTCTCCTTTTGGAAGCAGACTGGTTCTTGGAAGAAAAAAGTTGTCAGAGGACGTGAATGTTTCTGAAGAGGGGGATGCTGAAATTTTACTGGATTCAGTGTCTGTTTGGTCTTTATCCAGTTCTGAGCTCAAAGGCAACACTTGTGATAATACATTTTCTTCACCATAGAGACAAATGCACCTCCTGAGGGAAAGAAACAGTTGCTTTGACATTTCAGGCTGGGAAACCTGTCTTTGACACATGCACAGGCCCTGATCCATGGTGTCTTGGCTTCACATGCTTACGGCTGTCTGGGAGGTTGGCACCGTCCCTGTTCAAAGGCAGTGGCATGCCAGCACTGCAGTGGTGAGGTCCCCAGCAGAGATGTTTGCACTGGGAAGGCAGCAGAGCATGGCAAATGCCATCTCTGTCATAGGAGAGGATGTTCTCTGCATTAGCCATGGCATGCACTTGCTCACCCGTGGTAACATATTTATGTTAGCAAAAGCCCCAATGAGACAGGGGAGAAACGAAACAGAGCTTATGTTATGTTGTGGCTGCCAGCAGTCACAAACTGCACTGTGGCAGGAAGCTGAGTGTAAGAATCAACTGTTTTCAGACTTCTAGGAGATGCAGTCTTGATTTGCAGAGCTGCCAAAGACCCACAGTGCTTATGCTTTCAGCTGGATGGGGGAGTCATTCTGGAAATCTGTCAAGGGAATTAAAATCAAGCCCCTGGCCAATAACAGCACTGCATGACTAAGTATTGGTGTCCAAAGGAATAGATAGCACAGAAAAATGACTGGGCACAGAAGTGACCATGCTGGAACATATATCATTAATATGAGAGATAATGTGAAGCACAATAAGGGGAATATTCATATTCTACAGTATTATTCCTGTGGTTGTGCAGCCACCATTTCGTAACACTGGCTGGCCAAGACTGTAAAAACTCAACCCAAACAAATGTACTCTTGGCTTCAGTGGTGAGGCTCTGATAGTTTTGGAGAGTTCAATACAGCCAGCTTTACTGCCTGTGTGTGCTTCTTTACCACAATAATTCTCCTTTGGCAGAATAAGTGCTTACTGACTGTCTGATTATAGAGCTGAGGTTATGGGCCCATAAAACCAGAGGACACTAAGAGATAATCTCTATGTGTGACAGCAAGATGTGCAATCACATCTAAACACAAACTATGCCATTAGTATTACTTACTTTTAAAGCACCATTATCCCTGTATTGTTCTCTCTCATTAACAATTAGTCATTCAGACCCTTGAGAACTTTAATATGATAATCCCTACAAGCTCATCAGGCAAATCTCACACGGTTGCGATGTTCCATGCAAGATTTATAAGATGGAACTGGCTGGATGTGAATGTGGGAGTAACGGTCCATAAGCAAATGTGACACAAAAAGAAGTCAGCCAGGAATGCTGCCTACTGAACTCAGAAAGCCTGGCTGTAATGGGAGTGCTGTTATTTCAAAATGGCTTTCATCGTTTGGGGTGGAAGGGAGTCATTTTTTCATAGGAGAAGAGGCAACTGCATAATGTCCATGGTATTTACACACTGGTCAATGAAAGTCAGCCCCTGCTTTTGAAATTGTGTAGCTGTATGCATTTTCTATTTGAATGCTGTGTTAGGAGAGCCTGTGCTCCTCCACTCCCTCCCCCTTCTTTCCCTTCTTTTCAGCAAAAAGAGACTTCATCAACAAAGAGAAAATAGATTGAAAGCTCTTGCATCCAGGCTCTTTCAAGCAAAGCTTGAGAGAGACTTTGGCACATAATGTCTCTAACATTATGTTCACTGCCCTTAGAAAGCAATAACCCAATACATTCTGCTGGCAGTTAGCAAGTGCAGTGATTTCAGCACAGATGAGAGAAGAGGGGACAAAGAAAAAATATGCTTAGAGCATCCCTTTCACTATGAACCTAGGGGCCAGCTGGAGTGTTTACAAAGCTCTAAGGCCAGCCAGCAGGGAGTTGCAATAATCTAATTTTAATTATGTGACAAAAGCATGAAGAATCATTTCAAGGGCTAACAGAGGAAAATGGTTGCAGCCTGCCAATATTCCTTAGATGGTAAAAGAAGACAAGTTAACTCACAGAATTTAGTTGTTTCTCAAAAGACTAAATGGGATCTATCACAACTCCCAGCCTGCTGTTGTTAGAGAACAAACTGGTTGCCAGAAAAAGGCTTTAGATGTCAAAGAAAGTTCCCAAGAGACATCCAGGAAAAGCAGCAATACCTATGCTCCTCTTATTAAATAAAAGATATACTCTACCAGCAAGCAAACAAAGTCCCGTAATCAAGTGAAACCGGCTGATATGAAACACTATATAAATGTACTCTGGGTATAAATTGATAGACCTTTAATCCAAGTTCTCCAGGATCACACCAATAAAACAGCTGTTTTGCTGTCCCAAGCAAAGCAGAGAAAGGAAAGGAGAGGGGAAGGGAAGGAGAGGGGAAGGGGAGGGGAAGGGGTAATGGGCAAGGGGGAAAGGGCAAGGCCCAAGTCATCCTGCTTTGCACACATCCCAGCTTTTTGGCAGAAAAGGAGTGCTGTCTCCTGACAATAACAGAACAGAGAGTTCACAGCAATGAGCCAAATAATTTTGACTCCGCTGCACAAAGGGTCATGGTGACAGCATGGGGAAACCTGTGACATTTCATGTTACCAGAAGATGAATCCATAGGTACTTATCATAGGATTTTCTTTCTGGATGAAGACTGGATCCAAACATTTAATACAAGATTATCCTTAATTTTATTTTTCAGTAATACTTTACGTTTTCTTCATTCTCTTTAATCTGCTGTTGCATAGGGATTTCATGCTTGGATTTTATTATTGCTTGAGACATCTAGTAGTGAACAAAACTTCAGTCTTTTGCAAAGGAATTGCCTGGAAATACTGCATTTTCAAGCAATTCACGTTCAATAATTTAACAGTCACTGGTGCTTCATGGGAACTTTCACGTAATGGCATAGTTTGTTTCAGAGTTAAGTGATATGCTTGAGCTGTTTCCCTTGCCACAGCATCACTTTGATGACAATGGATGCCAAACTACATAGGATGCCAAAAAGTGCAGGTAGCCTGGTTTTGCTTCTACTCTTCATTATCCCATTAAGTGGAATAACATGCTGCTGAAGAGGTGCATGGCTTTCAAGTTCAAGAAATGTTTATAAATGGTAAAATCTTTTGTTAAAGTACCTTATCATAATTCAGAGCGACTGCCATTTGAAATAGGATCTTACTGCAATAATATGAATATTTTAGGCAAATGCAGAGTATGGTGTAGGTACTCACTGTTTTAGCATAGTTCTGTTTACATCTGGGTCTTCAGTTTTGCAGAGAGAGTAAATGGTAGAAAGAGGATTGGTCTCCTGTATAGCCACCAGAAGACCAAGTGAAAGTGACGTAATATTTATTGTGCATGTCTTTGAAATGTGTGGTTCTCTCCATAGAATCAATTAGGTCTTTCTGTAGAGTGACTTTTGTAATGAAGGTCTCTACACAAATACAAATGATGACTAATAAGTCATTATACAAATCATTATTAATAAAGTAACAAACAAAATTTTTCTCTGTGAACATCCTATACTCTTTTCTTCTTTAAAATGGTCTCAGCGATAATCATTACTAAGCTGAACCTCAGAGCAATTATTTACAACAATACTGCCAGCAGATATTGCCATTTGCAAATTACTTTTCCCCATTATGTGACACTGATGTTCTTGTTCTTGATCAATATTGTCATTCATATCTGCATAAACTGAGGTCTTTTTTTTGTCAATTTAGCCACTCTTGCTTGGGTTTTCCTTCCCACATCAAGTGCTTTTGGCTCAGCTTAATACTGCTTTTTGCATTTCTCTGAAGTAGGATTTTAAGGTGCAATTTAGCATTCCTTTGCTTATTTTTAACCTTTGCCAGGCCCAGGTTTTAATGCCAACATCTTGCATACACTGTGAAAATAAGAGTGCTGCCACATGTTGGAATGCTCTGCCATCACACCTTGACTCAGGACCAGCTTCAGGCGCAGGTAAAGGAGGCAATCTCCTGTCTCTGGTCCGTCCTTCTCAGTGACTGCCTGCAATACCTGTGCTGGAGGAGATGACAATGAGCTGTTTGACCACTCTTTCTGTCTAGGCATCAATTCTTGTTACTGGCGACTGAAGGGGAACAAGGTGAACAAAGCAATAATTACTCTTTGTGTGGGCTGGGCATGGCTCTCCCTTGCAGCAAAAGTCACTGATGCCTCTCTTGAGAGGTGCTCCTGGGGCTATTGAGAGGTGTAGCATGATGCTACATTGGGTCTTACAATGTAAAATAAATTGGTTTTGCAGCTAAACAACAACCATTAGCCTTTAATGCTTGAATTCAGCTAAATGCTAGCTAAATTACATGAGTAAATGAAAGTTATTTTTGAGACCTTCTAACTAAGCTGTAAGCTGTTCCCACCTCCCTGGAGCATATCCTAGGCATAAAGTCAGATGGATGAATTCTTAGAAAAGGGAAGAGCGGGGGGAAAAAATTAGGAGAAGATTTAAGGTTGTCATCAGCTTTCTGGTGATATAAATGTTTGCATAAAGGTTTATGACTAACTGCTGACATGGATAATTCTTCAAATAGCTCTCATGCAAACCTTATATACTCTACCGTTATTTTCTTAGTAATCTGGTGAGGGACATCTGCATTTTCTGGAAAACTGAAGTCATTTGCCATGAAATTGGCAAACTAGGGCAGATTTTGATAAATAGTCCAGAGGGAAAAAACAAGGAAGGGCAAAGCCTAAAAAAATTTGTTATTTTCAAAACAATCCTCTTTAATTTTTCATTTTAGAAGTGACCCTCTTTCATTTTTACAATGAATTTTCAAATGTAAGGTCTTGAAGCTAGATTTAGTAACTCCATATGCAACACACAGGATTTTTTTCTCCTGTTTGACACAGAGCCTGAAGTGAAAAGTCCATTACTCAATCAGTTCCAAAGAGTGTGAGTTTCAGAAGCCAGAACAGGTTACTGAGATGGGAGAGCAGGGCAGAGTGGATACAGTGATAAGCTCAGCACTAGCTGTTGGTTGACATTACAGAGATTGTTTTTGTCAAGGGAAGAGGTGGAAATATTCCCTCCCCTTTTCTATATTTTGTACTTAAAAGAAAGCTGAAGTCCACACTGGCATTCTCAAATGCTTAAAAGCTATTCATTTCAGCATTCCCCTTTTCCTTCAAGTTACCCTAAAAATCATGAGGCTGCTTCCTAACAATATGCTTTTTCCCAACAAGGTAACTTTTTCTCCAACTAGGAAAATGCCTGAAACCCAGACCAGATACCTCGTGAAAATTTCTCCCTTTCATATACATTTTGAGTTTTCTAATGTTAGGGACACCTTATACTGGGAATCTTCAAACACCAAAGAAGACCAGGGTCTTGGTGGACTCTCAGCTATGAAGGCACTGTGATATTTTTGTAAGACAGACAAAGCATAATGCACTACCCATAATTAAAAAGAAAGGTCTGGTTTTGATTTTGTTGACTGACATCCTCAGCAGTCAAATGATAAGTGGGACACTGTGGACTTACAGATCCTTAGCGAAAATCTTCAAAAAGGATGTATATTAGTCCAAACTGTTAGATAAAGAAGAATGTACAAACATCTAAGAATATATCAAGGAATGTGGCTACCAGTTATACATCAATATTAATTGCACTGAATCCAAAGAGTCATGTAATACGGCCTAATGTTTCAGCCTTACCCAAGGCACACTTGTGTCTTCACAAAGCACTGACCTGGCATCAGCTTGTCAGCTCAGATTCCAAGAGGGCTATCTGGTAACTTCATGGATTGAATATAAGCAGGGAGGGAGTCCAGAAGTTTACCCACTGCTCCATCTAGTGCTTGTTTTCAGCATCCTATAGGATTGTGAAATATCATTTTCTTTTGGAGGCTGATATAGATGTGCCTAGGAGTGGCTTAGTTGCTGGAGAGCACTTGTAGTCCACTGACTTCTAGCTCACAAGGGCTATCCATCAGAAAGTTTTCTCTTTAGCAGCCTCTCTATTTTTTTCTTTTACTTTTCACCTGTCAGCAAGCAAGTGCTCCCAAACAATGTTTGAACTGCCATTGGAAAGTGGTGATCTTCCAGGAACTCTTACAGGAAAAGGAATATGGGTAAAGCATGAAACTTATCAATTGCTAGAGCTAGTGATAAAAACACAGTATTTGTGACAAGCAGACTGGGTACTGGTTAATGAGTTTCATATTTAACATGACTGTTTATTAACTAAAGTAGCTTGTTTCTATCAGGTAAGAAATAAATCATGGGATAACTATAAGTATTTTGGTAGTATAGTCAAAGGCACATGATATTGAGGATAGAGGAAGGAATAATACACTGGTCAGAAATGTGAGGAAAACATTGTTTCAGATGGGTTGTGCCCACTCTAGTAATTGAGAGTGTCAGGGAAGATTTCTGAGGATAAACTAACCTGTCAGGAGTTCAGTTATCAGAACAGCCTCTGGCAGTTGTTGCATTGGCCAGCTAGCACTGTCCCAACAGCTCCCAGGCACAATTCAGAGGATACTCCAGATCAAGGACCATTTAACAGCATATATGTTGGCATTCCATGCCACTTGACTCCAGGCATGTTTAATTTTCCACTGTAGAGGAAGTCACAGTGCTGAGAGCTTTGGCTCTCAGTAATTCCAACTCCAATAGCTCATGGTTTTAGCTCTAGGCATCCAAGGAGTGTAACAGGAAAGGTAATGGCTCTCACAACTAAATGAGAGTACCACTTCAGAAGGAAGTTTTTAGTGCCAGCAGGACTTTCTGCAGCAGAATCTTATTCTTTTAAGTGTGACTCTAGTTTAAGCAGCTCTCAGAGATGCCATCACCAATAACCATTACATTCCATGTCACTAGCTGGCTTTAGTATCTTCCAGAATGTAAACAGAAGGAAAATAATGGAAGCAGTCATATCAGCATACTGTGGTACTGTACTGTAGTAGCCAGTCACTATGTATTGCCACAGCAAACTAAATGATCTCATGTGGAGGAGAGAGAATTTTCCCAGTGCTGTCTTTGAAAATATTTTTCTGAATTCATTTATGTTTACCTTATTTATTTTCTTTCCCCACTTTCCTCCAAAGCAAAACAATTCTTATGCTAAAAACTGCCAGAGAGGAAAAACAGATCTAGGACCTGGCAGAGATTTTCAAATATTTAAAATAAAAGATGGCCTGTTAAAACACAGAAGGAACAAGAAAAAAGGGGAATGGAAAAGTGATGATAGTGGGCAAGTTTATTCTGCTGTGTATATATCAGTCAGGTCTCTATTTCAGAACAAATCACTCCACAGAATTAAATCCCAGGCAGAAGGGTTAATGGGGTAGCTGTGAGTGAGGGCACACAGCGGTCACACACTCGGTAGGACATTCTAGCCTGTCTCTGTCCTCACCCTCTCCGAGATAGTGTCAATCAGCTGGAAACACATCTCCAGAGCTGGCTGCTTCATGGTAAGGAGAGGCTGTGACCAGAGCTTATGCATGGTGTCTTTGCAGGAGAGCTCCCTTAATATCCTCGACAGGATCTCTTTATCCTGTGCCTTCCTAATCTGCAAGTCAACAGGACAAAAGAGAGAATTCACTGTGCTAAATTGAGTTCCTGCTGTGTATGACTGATACTGGCTTTACTTTGTAAAGTTGCCTCTTTGTTTTATCAAAACTTTGTGTTTTGTTTTGCTTTGCTTTGTTTTTCAAAAGGAGGAGAGAAATAATTTTGTTATTACCATTCAGGAAGGGACTTCTGTATCCTAAAGCACACGGGTATCCAGCCCTCCCTCTTCATTAATCCTTTCCTTCCCCTATGCCCGCTGCTCCCAAACCTTCCCTGCACATTAAGACATAGGAGTCTTACACCAGTTGGGATATTTTCAGTAGTTGCTTCTACAGTCACTGAAGTCTCTTTTCAGTGCTTGCTGACTCTGTGCTGGGAAAACATGGTTCCTCTTGATATGCTGCCTGAAATAAGAACTTTTGACTCCTCAAAGGAAACCAGCACTTCTGACAGAAGTTGAAAAAAGGACGAGTTGTTTTGAAATGTAAAGGTAACACTGAAAAACAAAGGGAGGTTGAAGGCTCCCAGTTAATTTTTTTTTATTTACAATCCTTTTGTTAAAGTATTAAAGTATTATTACTTCAATAATGTAAAGTATTATATTCTGTATATATAGGAAGTAATGACATTATTTATTGACCCCTTCTGGCATTAAGCCTCTTGAACTCATGCCAAAGCATTGCATTGTGCAGCACAATTGTGTATTCAGTATTTTGGCTTGGTCTGAAGTGCACTGACAGAGACAGGCAGCTAATGCAACGCTCTAAGGAACAAATTTAGTTTCATCATTCTGCATAATATTAAAAGTGAGAACAGAGCAATTTAGGAAACAGTACAACTTCACGAGAGAGAGCTCCCGAGAGCTGCTGCTGCTGCTCCACACTGTCTCAGCACTACAGGCTGTTTATAAAACAGAGACTTATGCAACATAAAACCATTTGGACGTCGAGTTCAAATGCCTCAAAATTGGAGACATCTCAGTTCCTGTCAGCTACTCCTGTCTATCGAATATTAGGGGCTTATTTGAGAATTCCGTTTAGGTGTGTATTTTGTGTCTCCCTGAAGATGTAGGGCATAGTGATCAACAGTGCCTTGCTTTTTGTGAGAAAAACGTTTGTCCCAGCTGTTCCGACATTGTTTTGAAATCGGAGGATTTTGGTGGTGCAGCAGCAACGATTGATGCTTTAAATGGAACATTCTTATTCAGTGTATAAAGAACTGCAGTGCAGCAAGGACAGGAAAAAGCCTAGTGACTCCTCTGCATGCTGGAAAAAAGGCAAACTGGGTCATAAGGAACAGTATCAGAGGAAAAGAGGAACAAAATGAGAAAGGGAAGAGAAAGACTCAAGAGAAAGACTGAAGGGAAAAACTCTGATCATGCTCCACAGGGACCTCCAGCAGCACTCGCACCTGCCCAGGAATGAGCTGTATGGACAAACACAAGTGTCAGCCTCAGGCAAAGGAGCCCGACTCTGTGATCTCCCACCAGCACAGGATCCCGGCTACTGCCTTTCCCTCAGACACATGCAAACCCCCATAAAAGCAAAAAAATCCTCTGATTATTCTGAGTATTTATTTCCCTTCCTTTGAACTCTTCATTTCAGCATCACACACAACATTTCCCTTCGATAGAGGTAACTCTTGTAGGAAAAATCTCTGAGGAGGATGGCTGGCATGGCTTCCTGTGGTAGAGTTGCCTCTGGAGTAAGAGAAAAGGCAAACTGATCGTACATACAATTTCACTTCCCTTGAACTTGTCATTCTGTATTCTTGGAACTCTATTTTTTTCTCCCGTTTTTCTTCCTGACGACAGCGTGAACGAATAGTTATTCACATCTTTCTTTTAGCTGGGTATCTTAGGAAACTGACTTAAAAGGGACGGCGGCATAAATACAGCACACACGGAATATTCTCCCTTCCTGCTCAGAAACTCAGGGAAAAAAAAAAAAAAAGAAAAAAAAGAAAAAAAAAAAGCAGGAATAAAACACCTGACCTCCCCAGTGGCAGCGCTGGGCCGGGGAGCGGCGCCGGGACAGAGTTCCGCGGGACAGGGTGACCCCTGCCGGGGGCGTTTCGTGCTGGAATTCCAGGGAAAATCCCAGGGCGAGCTGTACCCAACCCTGCGTGCTCAGAGCAGCTTGACTACGTGTTACAGCATCGTGCACCGACCATTTCTTCATCATGCAAGCAGGAGGCTCCAAAAGGCCTCCCCACACACATTACCTGAGGTAAGGGCTCGCTGCCTCTCACAGGGCGTCCGTGGTTTAGAGCAGGGACTGCGGGGCTGTCCCCAAACAGCAGCGGTAGGAATCCTCTGGCCTGCGCCTAAGCATTGAGTGATGCTGATGCACTCCAACATCTGTAGCCCCGACTCTGCTCACCTGGTTGCTCAGCCAGTTCGAGTGCAGTCTCAGAAAGCTGGCTGCCCTCTGGTAAAGATCAAGGGATTAAACACAGGCAAATTACTCCTATGGAAACAGGTCCCTGGTGGTTATGTCTGAGGAGGGCATGCTCTTGCCGGGCTGACCTCCTGAGATGCGATGCTTCTGCCTCCCCTTCTATCTCAGCCCTGGCACGGGAGAAAAGGAATCTCTGCTGAAGTCACCCTTGCTTAGACTTGTGCATCTCTCTCCATGCATGGCCAGCAGAGAGAGATCACCACTGACAGGGAGACCAGTGCTCTCCTCCACAGTTGCTATGGTGTTGTGGGCTTCTATTGCTTAGCTGGTGCCTTTTCAACCTGTCAAGGGACAGGGAGCAGTGCAAATGTGACTGTGACACAAGCCTGTGGAGCTTTGTCATGGGAGCTGTTGAACTATGCCCTGAGGATTTTGGTAAGAGACTCAGCAGTCAGACAGGAGAAAATCTAATATTTGAAGGCATTTTAAAAGTACCTGGCACTTATTTGCTGTCCTGCTTTTTTTGTGCACTTAGCCATAGTGAGGAGCCTTGCAGTTGTCAGCTACATCTCAGTGTAATTTTGTACACAGGAATATTCACAATGTACTGTTCCTTTCAACTAAGTCAAAACAGCAAGCTGTTTCTTTGCTTAGAAATGTAACTTAGTTCTCCCTGCATAGTTCTCCTCTTAAGCATCAAGAGACAAGTCCAACATCCACTGAAAGTAATGGAAAGACATGGATGGTTTTCAGTGGGAATTAGATCAGTGTTCAGTTAAATACAATTCAATAAGGCAGGCTCAACTGCTTCTCTTATTAATAACACAGAAATTAGTTTACTCAACAGAGACATTTGGTCTTTATTTTAAAATGATTTCCAAATCCAGAAAATATTTAAACTGTGTGCCCAGCCAAGAGTTTGCATCTTCTATTGCAGGAAGAGGCTCAGAAGCTTATTGTGTCAAAAACCATGAAATTGTGGGTTTCAGCATATCCTCCTAATAAAGGCAATAATTAAAGTTGTTGTGAAGATTGTAAAAGGAGAAATCCATACATTTTTTTCTTCTGAAGTTGCATTCCACAGCTTCTACACAGTGTTCAGCCTCTTCCAAAAAGCAACATAGAAAGATTCAGAATGTTACTCACCCTGTTCTAATGTGATCAGGCAGACAACACAAGGTACCCTTCACAAAGCATGTACCAGGCTACCTAGCTTTAACACACACCCTGCCCCAATAGATGCATGAGGAAAAGTTACCTGCTCTGGGCTTAATTCCTTGGATGTGCACAGGAGAAAGAATTGAGTGTTTCCCTTCTAAAACAGATTTGCACCCTCCCCAAGTAAAGCTCACAAGCTAGACAGCATCACTTCTCAGCCCACCAGCTGAATTACATTGTGCCACAGCTTCATCTCAAATCTTTGATTCTAGAAAGTTTATCTGAGGTAGCCTGCTATTAGTCCTACACTTCTTGTTGCTTTTTTCCAGGGTATCTTTGCTGTATAGTTGATTTGAGAGACTAACAATCACATGTGACACACAGAAGAGCCAGGCAGAACCGCATGAGTGGTCCTGTTACAAAAATGTACCTTTTCTGACGCTGTGCTTTTCTCTCTGTATCATCGGGGTTTATTGGACTTTGTGCTGCAGGGAGTTAAAATTCTTGCCCAGGAAATAATGGAAGAAATGGCATTGGCTGCAAACAGATGATCATTTGCCCTTGTGAAACCATGACAAGGCAATTGGAGACTATCAACGCTTAATTGCCAGTGCAGGCAAATCACTCTAACTTGGTGGAATAGTCTGTATGGATGTCTGTATTTGCATACAATAGTTTTCATTCCACACTTGGCCAGGTAGCCTTAGCTAAATGTACCTAAGAAACAAAATTCAAGGAACAGCTTCAGTTAACTGTGTAGTGAGAATGTACCCCCTGGTCTCTTACTTTTCTTACTTGTCAGGTTGTTGGAAATTTTTGAACAAGCTGAGTAAAGTTTCTCTATTTTCTAAGGGTTTTCTTTCACATTTTCCTGTTTCTCCATTGTTCTTTCCAGGCAACGCAGGGTGATTTTCAGGTTTTCTTCCCTACTGCTAATATAATTTTTTTGCAAAACATGCCAACAGGACCAGGCCTGGAGGCCGGCTGAAAGAATAGGCTCTATTTAATGGGCTGCCTTTCTCGGCTTCTCAGGTGGGATCCCAGCTGCTTAGAAAATGAGATCTCTTGCTCCTCCCCTTAGTGATTTAGTAGAAGTCTGTCAAGAGAGGAGAAAGCAGGAAAGCTTTTTTATTCCTGAGAGTGCTAGGAAAACTGCCACAAAGCTGTAAAAATAGGGGCTATCTTTTAATCTGTTCTGCAGTGCTTGGCCTGTGATTTGAGAGAAGAGTGGTCCTGTGCTGCAGCTGGATTTCCTTGGCTGGGAAAGTGGAAAGGAAGAATGTGTCACCCATAGCTGAAGGTAAGAAAGTAAAAAGCCAGGCTAGGAGCAGAGGTGAGCATGGTGTGGGATTAGTGAGGAAGGGAGGTGGGCAGAGCCAGTGATCCAAATGGAAGTGGGCATGGACCAGGAGGTGGTGGTAGGGCTGATAGCAGGGACACTGCAAATGGCACAGTTGCTTTACTTGTTTTTTGGAAGAGCTGGCTATAGTAAATATTTTATGCCCATCTGAGGTAGGGCATAGAGGATTCCAAAGTCAAGAGACTGACCAGACACACGACTCTGGAACAGAAACAGTAATTTCCTTCCAACTCCCCTGTGCTCTGTATATCTCAGCCCATTAGTTGTTTTCTACATTTGGTACTTGCTCTGTGTTTCCCTCATATGCCCTGTGCTTGTCAAACAGATGTTCTTGGTGCCTGTTGTCACCTTATTGTCTGAAGGTCTCACCTCTCTGCCAGTCTCTCTGCACAGTAAGTTAAAATTTTTAGGGTCCCATCATGTTTTTCTACTGTCCCAAGTCCCTGCTGGTCACAGCTTTTTCCCTGTGTGCTCCTGCTTTTGTGTCTTCCTGTGTGTACACAATGTGTTTCCAATCTCCTGATCCCTAAGGAAAAGGAATCTTTTCATGGAGCTATTAAAGAAGTCAGATAAATTTAATAATATAATAATAGTAAGTTAAATTTGATAGAATCATTATAATGTGCGTGTGCTTGAATTTAGTGACTGGCTCATTACTAATTTGCCTCTTCCCGGTTCTTCTCACTGGTTTCTTCTAATTAGTGTGTTGTTACACACAGATCAGATACCTTTTCCCAGGTGAGACAGGTAGCAGCAAGACTCAGCTGTGCCTCGTGATAAACCATTTACTTATGCCCTCAAAAAAGACATTTGCAGGGAACAGAGGAGCTCTTCATATTTGCAAGACAGACCCATATTGATTCATTGATGCAGCTGTAAGTCATCGAGACTCGGTGACAGTGTCCTCCTCAGTATAATTGTTTATGGTGTCTACTGCAGTTATTTTCTTCAGCAGCAGTACTGGCTCAGCATTGAAAGGTGAGGGCTGAGGGTGTCTGTACCTCCTTGACTTTCAAAGCCTGGGCAGTCCTTTTCAGTCTGTTTCCTTGTGGTTTGGTGAGCAGTTTCTGGGGGAGAAAAATGATGTGATGTGTTGTGGTGTTTTGTTCAGTTCCTCTTCCCTAACCTAGAACAAAAAACCAAAATGTGCAGTGCTCTGTAATGAGGGATGGAAGTAGGTGTTTGTCAAATACATGCAGCAGTTCTTCTGTCTTTCTACCCAAATGTGATCAGAAGATTACTCCAGTTATCACTGAATTTAGTCAATTTGTTCTAGCGTCCATGGACTGTGAATCTTTTGCTATAGAACAAAAAAAGGCTGCTCCAGAAGTTTCCTCTCTTGTGAATATTTTTAGAGTAATCTTCCAGGCTTTCAGCAAAAAAACCCTTGGACTTGCAACATCTATGAGATAAGACCCACTGTACTGCAGTTAATTAGGTTTTGGTAGTAGGTTGTATGTAAACTGTCTGCATTACACTGATTTATAAAAAAGTAAAGGGTTTCAGGTGAAAAAGCAGACACTAGAAAAATGCACAGCAGAATTAGATGACCTGTTTCTTCATTTCAGCAGAAGGCTTCATGTCCTTCACTGTAAAATCACCCACTTCCTCATTTCCAAGCTGATTTTTTTTTTTTTTCAATGTACCTGGGGGTTTCTTCACTGTCTTTCCCAGGGCATCTCTCTGTAGAGACATCAAAAGCTTTCAGCAGGGTATATTTTGTTGTTGGGGTGACACTTTGCTGTTTACCTTCTGCTTTTTTTTCATGCATGGAGGTGATGAGGACTCCAGTAGCAGTGAAAGCCTAGAAATAATGATGTGCTAATAATGTCAGTGCTCACTCCTGATGGAGTGTTGTCTGCAGTGAGAATTCCCCTCTGCTGGTGAGTGATGTGTCTGTGGAGCTTGCAGTGTCGCTGTACACCCAGCAGATGTGGGGATTTGGTAATGAGGTCCTGAGGATTTAGGGAAGTTACTTTATTGCTGCTGAAGACATTTAAGAATGGTTTTGTTGAAGCTTCATAATCATAATACTGGTCTCTGCTGCATACAAATGAGCAGCCCAATCCTACAGCCCTGCTGCTGAGGGCAGCACTTAGTCCTGAAAGATGTGGTGATTATGTGATTAGCCAGGAGGCTGAATTCTGCCACTTTCTGTGTGAGGTTTAGCAGTGTTAAACCCACACCGAGGACCTAGGGTTGAGATAATCTCTATCCCGTTACAAGTTTCTTGAGTTATCTGCTCCTCAGCCATTTATTGCCATAAATAACCGTAGAAGTCAGGCCTCACTGCTAGAAGTGTTAAGTGCTGCAAATAGTATAGAAGATGACTCATGAAGTGAGATGAAGGTGGAGCATGAATCAGTAGGAAGAAAACTGATATACAAAGGAGACATTCTGAATGCAGATGACACAAAAAGTCTGAACAAAGCAATGTTCAATCATTATAAAATGAATAAAAAGGTTGGTTTTTAAAAGAAAAAAAGAGAAAATCTTCTATTTAATGAGAAAGAGCATCCCAGTGAAAGCCCGAAGCACAAAGGTGTTGCATACTGACCATGTTATTCCTTACCCAAGACAAACTTTAGACTGCATAGAAAGAGATGGTTGGAAAATTCTCCCTAATATGTGCAAACAAAGCAGAGTATTCAGCAAGGAGGTTGCTTTCCAGAGTGTTCTGGGTCTACACAAGCTAAGAAAAGAACTTGTCTTTGAGCTAAACAGTTTTGGAGATCAAGAGTCCTCGTCGCTTCAATGAACCCACACTGAGGGCTAACAGCAGTAGAAACCCTAAAATAACCTGAGCACGTTCCTTGTGAATGATAACTCATGATGAGGAGATAAAATTCCCACAGACCATTTCATTTGAAATGACACAAAAGCTTTTGCTTACCCTCCAAAAGCTTGCACACGTAGGAATGCCTTTAAAAGTAGACTTTGAAAAAAGGTACCTGATAGATGACATCCTACAGCACTAAAGTGCACTAAAGCATCCTGTTCTGCCTGTAATTCAACTCCTGCTACTTGCCAGGAGAAGGGGTGTCTATTAATGTAACCCCTCAGAGGTGAGAAGTAAGCATTTTCACATTTGATATCAGCTGTGATACTTTAGGCATTAGAAGAAGGTTCCTTGTTGAGGGGGTGGTCAGGCATTGGAACATTCACCCCAGGGAAGTGGTCATGGCACTAGGCCAGTCAGGGTTCAAGCTTTTGGTAGCCTTGCAAAAAGCAGGGAGTTTGACTCAATGATTTTCATGGGTCTCTTCCAACTTGAGGTATCACATGATATACAATCTCTTTGAAGCAATAAAGGATAAAAGAGGTTCCCCCCACCCCCCAACTTCCAGCAGGTGCTAAAATGTAATAATGGAAAGTAGCCTAGATACCTATGTCTTAGGTGAAAGCTGTGTCTCTGCTAGCATTTTTAATAAGAACCACTGTGAATATTGTAGAGGTTGATTTATCCCATGGCTCTTCCTTGGCTTTGTTATACTAGATCCGTCATATGTTGCTTTCAAAGGTACTGCTCCTTTAGAGCAGTGAAGCTTAGAAAAGAGTGTAACAAGTCATCCTAACCTGTACTGCTTTGAGTTCCTTTGTTCAGGATAAAGTAAGGGATGGTCAGAAGACCAAAGCTTCTAATGTGGCTGTTTCACAGTGCTGGCCATGGCAGGAAATCTGGAGAAGATGGGTAATGCTGCCAAGACTTAAAAGATGCAGATACTTATGTGAAGCAGAACTATGCACAGGAAAGGAAAGCTCTAGCAAGGTTCTCTCCCCAGTATTACTGTAAAAATAATCTCAAACCTGGTTGTACTCATCTTTTATAGTGTTGTGAGGGCCATGGGTTCATTTCTTCATTAAAAGTAGTGCTAGGACTGAAACTTGGCATAAATTCATGCTTATTCCTGGTCAGTTCCAAAGTTTCACATGTGAATTTACCTGTGTGTTAATGAGCAAAGTCCAGAGCTGCATGTTGCAATTTGCAATATGTCTAGGTACTACACCTTTTCTACTGTCTCTGATGCATTTGATCTATTTATTCATAGGAAATCTGATAGATTTGAGCTTTAATGGAATAAGTTATTCTCAAGGAAGGTAGCACAGGCTGAGTTTTCTATTTTGCTGCTAAAGGAGAGCTAATAGTTAACAGCCAGTGACAGATTTATGTTTTCACTTGTAGGCTACCAGCAGTGGGCCCAGCTCAAATATAAAGTATTGCTTGGAAAATTTGGCTTTGTTAGTAAAAAAGATGAAGTTCTTTTTAAAAGCTGTACTCACTTTAAGACTGAAAAAAGTGCCTTCTTCCTATGGGGAGAATAGAAATTCTCTAAGGAGAAATAGCAAAGATTGAGTTTTTGTCAATAAAAGAATCTGTGTAATTTAATACCTGGCAGCTTTTTAATACAATTGGAAAAAAAAAAAAAAAAAAAGCAGACACTTGCCTCTGTTATGAAGGGAAAAAATAAAAAAAACCTGCCTGCAGTATGTTACCTAAATTTAACCACAGAGGGGCCAATCCTCTTGGACACTCAAAAATCTGTCTGAAGGAAGTAAGTAAAGGCTATAGAGAAGCTATACCTGGGGATCTCTATCCCCATTGTCCAAAGTGCTGGTAATAGCAAATGTGTTAGGCAGCACCAGCGGCCACTGTAAAGCAGCCCTTGCTTATTTAGTCCTTCTTATTGCAGAATCACAGAATATGAAAGTTTCTGTTTGATTTTTCAATAATGTAAGTGGCTGACGTTAGAGATGTGTGAATGTCTTCCGTCAAATGATAAAGCTACTCAGAATCATCCTGGGTTTAAGCTTGAATTGTTCCTGAGTTCAAGCAGTGCTGGGATCATGCTTTGAATAATGCATAGCCATAAAGGTGTTAAACTTCTTACAGATATCCTGCAGACCTTCTCCTTCCTGACATCTGTACTCAAAAGGCCATCCAGAAGAGGCACCTGATCCTTAACACAATGCTTCACAACAAAATAAAAAACTTGAGTTCAGAAGCCAAAATAAACCACAGGTTGTCATTCAGAATGCAAAGGAAATGGACACTAGCTTCTTAGTCAAATATCAATTCTATAATGTTTTAAAATCAATTTTGTAGTGGTTTCTTAGACTGAGATCAAATATGAATTGTAGATTTCTCAGAAGTGTTGCTATTTGAGATTTCTCATGTCTTAATTTAAGTGTAATTTAAAGTCCTGATAGCAGCATTTCTTCTAGTTTCATGGGCCTGAGAAAAAGTTTGTATCCCTTACTGGTGTGCACTTCCAGTTGAGTTTTTCAAAGAGCAAGTTATTAGTACTCTTATTTCCTTTGTCCACATTTGAAACAAGCTCAGAAACTGTAAACAACTGGAAACTATTGCAAATTTCTCTTGTATTAACACTCCTACAGTGCAGTTCTCTGTTAAACAACTTGCTTCTAAAAGTCTTAGAGGATGAAAGTGTGAGTGCTTTTTGTGTGCAGAAGTTGTCCCTCAGGGTGCTCACAGAGCTACTGATGGACTCCTGTTTCATGTGACACTTACTTTGTTCTTATATGCTTCTACAGTTCTGGCAGTGGTACTTTGACTCTTGATTATTCCCTGCATCGTCAGCTCCTCAAGAATGAGGATGATTTTTGCCTGTTTTCTCTGAGGGTGATGATTTACTGATGAGCTCATTGGTGAGCGGTGCCTTCAAAAGACGTAAACATTAAAACTCAGTACTTGTACAGCACTTGGCATTCAAGCAAAGCTTCATGATGTATTTCCAATGCTACAGTTTTTGTTTAAGAGATTGCATACTGAGACTGTCCAGTGGAGAAGGCCAGCTGGAGCCTCTCCTTTCTGCTTAAAGTTGTCAGAAAGCATTTTAGTGGCTTGAAGAATGGTGCAGGTGCCTAATCCCAGAGGAGCACGTTCAGCAAAGCATGGAAGCTTATGCTGCAGACCTGTGAAGCCAATTTTTGAGTGTGTTCCCAAAGAGGGTCCATAGCAGCTCTTGATAGTTTGAATTCTTAAGGGTTCTGTGATCTGGTTGGAGAAAGCCAGGCTAGGAGGGTATAGTACAAGCCTACTAATGAGCCATGTTGTAAAGATCTCTATGTTTGTCTGTCAAAAAACCCCCCCAACTTTCCTGTGTTTTTGTGGTATGTCATTTTTCTTGTAACAGCATTGCTACATTTGAGTCTGATCATAAGCATTTCAACAATTATATATTTATAGACATCATTAGGACTAAAAAACAAGATATCAAATAACTCTTCTGTGTGTCTGTTCAGTTTCCACATATTAGACATGAATAAACAACAAGCAACTTTAAGGCCAAGACCCATTGGGTTTTGCAGCCCTCAGCCGACAGTTCTACCATCTGCCCAATCTCTATTGGCAGAAGTGAGAGCTCTTGTATGAAAAATGCTTGGACCAAATCAAAATTTCAGATATTTGACATCTGCCAGTCTTTATAAGCAGAGTGAGTATGCCAACGTTGTCTTATTTTTTAGTTGTAAAACAAAAATACAGAATATCTACCACCCTGTAGCTGACTCCACACTGCTCCTAAAATAACCAAACCAGTTACCCGAAAAGCACTGGGGTTCAGCTGTCAGTCAGAACATGCAAATGTCAGAAGCCAGTATACAGCAAAACACATCCTGGCAAAAAATAAAAGCAGGATGAGTGGGCAATGCTGACAAGTGATGTGAATTTGTATTGGTTTTACTAATCCATTCAGGAGAAAAATGTAGTTGAAGTATCTTGGTATGGTATGTCTTTTTTTGGTTTTGAAAAAGAAGATTGAAGCACGATTTCAAAACTTTCTGTTTAGAAATTTCCTGTGAAGTTATCCTTTAGAAGGTGGCAGGAAAGGGAGGTTAAAATTAAATGAAACTATTTCAGAGCAAGCAAATAATTTTGTTCAAAATGAAATTAAATCCTTTCATCACATCCTTCTGTAGTATTGGGAGCTGTCTTTCCTAATGATTAGCAAACACCACTAATTACTTTTTTTATGTTCTATTTGAAATACTTTATTACAACTCTTGTTTATTATAAAGATTAAACAACTATTGTAGATACTCCATTTAGCATGTTTGTGAAATATGAGATGTTCACAGCACTTGAAAAATACAAGAGGTAAACTTTGGAATTAGGGGGTTCAAATAAACCAAAAAGTGGTGCTGCTTTTCCATTAGCAACTCTTACTGCAATAGTATCCTAAGATTATAGAAAAGCTTGGGTTTAAGTGCTCACTTGCATTTGAAAGAAAAAGAAAAAATTCTTTGCACACATTTGCTTGTTGTCATGATGATTTCCCGAGCTTTTATCATCTTTTTTTCCATATTATAACTGGCCTTGCAGCTTCTGGTTGCGAACGTGAAGAAATAACAGGGTATTTATTTACCGTTTCCACGTGCTGCTTCTCAGGGCATTGTATTGACTGCAGTAAAAACTGGCTCATTGTAACACCAGAATGAGAGCCCTCCTGAGGGCAATCTCCCTTCCCAATGTACTGTAATCCCAGTTAGGAAGGGCTACCCCTGGAAACAAGGCTGGGTTTGTTCTCTTGGTCTGTTCCATGTTTCTGCCAAGAAAAGTATCAGCCCTGCTTCCTGTTCTGGTAGTGAGGGTTGAGTCATGCTGAAGAACATAATCATCAGATACTCTGTGCTACTATGGCATGGTTTTAAAACAGGGCTAAGAGCTCAGTCTGTGTGACGTCACAGCGTGGACCATTCCAAGGATGGAAGTTGGCTGTGACAATAGACCTTCAAGATTATTTCCTCCTAGGTCTGTGGAGCTGTTAAGAACTTCAGTTATTGTTAACCTGTACGTTAGGAATTGCTGCTTAAATGAAAAGAAGTAACTCTTCATGGTAGTGCCTTGGGGAAGCTTTCCTCACTGATCTCATATTCAAATTTGGCTCCATTCTTTGAAGTCCCTGTTGGTCAAGCTGCCCCAACCTGTGAGGGTCTGTGTCTGTTCCATCACTGCTGTAATTTCTAGTCTACAGCAAGATGAAGAAGCAAATGAGAAAAACTCCTTGGGCTTCTAAATATGTAAGGGGCTATTTACAGTGGTCCTATAGACCTGGGAGGTTCAGAGTACAGTGAAAGACAGAGGCATTCCTTAACCATGTTCTGTCACAGGTGGAGGGTGAGTGAAGGTCTCTTGGGCCATATTAAAATAAATTTTTCATTTTCCATTTTCAAAACAAAGCATAACTTTAAGTTTAGATGTGGCCATAATCCATTTGACTCTATTGGAGTATTGTTCCAGTACTTTAAGTGTCTTCTGTATGCAAAACATTGGCTAGAATTTACAACTGAGTTTTAAATTAGCACTTGGTAAGGTGTTAACCTGTGCACTTTCTAAGCAATAGCTTTGAACCTCCTAATAATGCAGGATTAGAGCCTAGATGTAATTTGTCTCTTCTCTGTATGTCTGGGCTTAAGCCAACCCAACTGTGTAGCTTCACAAAGTGGCTTCACATATATATTTGCATATATACAGGCCCCCTGCCCCAAAATAACTTTTTGATGCAAAATCCACCTTGCTGCAGTGTTGTAAATCATCACTGGTGTGGGAGATAAGTGTCTATAATTGTATCTTTCATGAGACAAGTGGGACAGACTGTGAAAATCAACTTTTCAGGTGCTGGGAAATTAGATCATGCATGTGGCCAAATGATGAATCTGCTTCCTCTGTAGCAGAAGGATTGTATTAAGCTGAGTGAGTGATAGCCCTTCTCCTTAAAAGCTGCCTGACAGAGCCAGAGCTACCCCTAACATCAGCAAAACCGTGTTTCTGTGTGCCTATGTCCTCCTGGTACACACGTGTGCTAAGGCGTCTCCTAATGCACTTCAGACAGAGTCCGTGGGGAAGAGGTCACCACCTGGCTTTTGACTCCATGGTTATTCTGTAGCCCATTAGAAGGCAGCTGTGCCACTGCAGCCTGGATAGAAATATTGTAGCCCATGGTGAAATTGTGACCATCTGCTCCTCACTGCTAGTCCAGGGAATTAGAATGCCCAGTTCTCTTCCTTGAGAGCCTGATTGTTTGTTATCACCATGGAGCCTAACTGTTGTCAGTGCCTGTTACTACAATAAATAACTCCACAGAAAGCTTTCTTCTTATGCCCTGGCATACAGACATCATTGTCCTTGTCCAGACACTCCTCTCAGAAATGAGAGGGAGTATGTTTCATCTGTGGAGCTGGGATGCTGGTCTGGGAGTACAAAGTCTGTACAGCGCATTCAGGGTGTCAGTGAACCTCCCGTGGGAACTCAAGCTGTTGGATGAACAAGATACTGTCATGTAAAATACACACATTTCAGTGTCTACTTCAACACCATTAGCCATGGAAAAAGATCAGTTCTAAATCTGGAATTCCAGGCAGTAAGGCAAGCTTCTAAATGGGGAAAAAAATGTCATGGGGAGACAGGGACAGGCTGTGACTAGGGAAAATGTTTTAAGCATCCTTTGAGATCATTGTACAATTTCTTGATTACTGTTTGAGTGTGTTCACATCCTTAGAAGTAGATGTCTGTAGGAGATTAAAAAAAAAAAAAAAGCAGCCATAGTTTATGCTTTCAAGAGGTTGTTATAAAAGACAGCAGAGAAATGTTAAGTCAGTACTATCAGTTGAAGATCATGTCTTGGGTCACTTGTGCTGACATCATCAGCTAGTTATAGTTAGAGAAAATAGAATTTTTTCCCCTCAAATATTTACATGAAACAGACTCTTTGTATGAACTAAGAATTCAAAACCTTTTGAAGGGGAGCAAAAGCTCATGTAATTGATTAAAAACAATGAGAAATTTATTTTTTTATTATTATTTTTAACTTCCTGAGACCCTGGTAACAAATGAATGTCACTTTTTGACCTTACTCTGACTTGTAGTGACAACATTTCTTTAAAACTTGCCTATTTTCTATGTATATATGAGAAATGGAGATGTTTATGCAACTAATGTCTCTTTTAAATAGTAAGGCCAGTGGACTTTGAGAATCAAATGAACCCCACTGGTGAGACAGTGTGACTCCAGCCTAAGCGCTCCCTCTTGGCCGGCTGGCTGCACGCAGCCTTTTGCATTCCTCTTGTCTCCGGTCCAAGCCCTCAGCTGGTCTGCTTGGAAAGCTGAATAAAGTCACTTGCATGGCAGGGAGCCCAAAGTGATATTCCCTACCCCAGCGCGCCCTGCCTGAGTGTGCAGAGCACTGCCTTAAGGTTCCTGTAGGGCTTCCAGGTTCTCTCTGGCAAGTGCCTCTGCCCAGCTGAGCACGTGTGTGGCTGTACCTACCTGTGCCGGCATCCTGGCGCCGCAAGGCGCTCTCAAATGTGCACCTGCTGTCTCTTGAGAAACAGCTGTCTTCCAAAACATCTTGTTCTTTTTTCATCCCTGATCAACAGGGACCTGTCTCTTGTGTTCAGTCTGAATTCACACAGAATGCAAGCCAAGTAACCTTTTGGTGTGTGGATATTTTGTTGTAGCTGCTGTTCTGTCATCCCTCTTTAGCAGATGTTTGCAGGTTGCATGTGGTAATGCCAAAATGTGATTGATGCTTGATGCAGGACAGAACAGGATGTACAGGCTGAGCTTCCTGTTTGCATTTCTGATTAAATGCTTACTGTGATGGTGCAGTCCTAAAACTTGGTTTTAAGTAAATAATACGTGGAATTTTAATCCTTTTCAAAGAGGTGACTCTTATTAGTTCATTCAAACACAGATAAGATGATAAAATGGAAATAACGGCACTTATCAAAGTAAGAAAATTGATTAAATGCAAAATCATAGGCTGTAGCATAATCAAAAACTAGGTAACCTTTATGATTTATGCTTTACAAATTGATTATTGGCACATAAAAGACAAGACAAGTGATAGTTTGAAGAAATAAGAGTACATGGGACATAACAAGTGGCATGAAATCGGCCCTCATTAATATTTATGGCAAAGAACTTTCTCAGATCTCAACAGGATTCGTGCACTTAGATCCTGAACTTTTAATATCTGACGCACATGATTCAACTGACATGGTGAACAGTATGTTTTTGAACAATCAGAGCTAGAGGCTTTCAAGAGCAGACTGCTCTCATGCCGATGCTGACTGATGGTAGAAAATCCTTTCTCTCATTTTAGCAGCTTTTCATTAATATGTAACATTAAAAATAAGCAAGTTTCAGTACAGTCAAGGCACAAGGATGTGTGGTATGTGAAAAAATAGCAGATTTTCATAAATACAAATTAAGATATTTCCCTTTAAGAAAACCCATGGAATGGAGCCTATGTGAAGCACAAAATGGAAACTGGAGAGAAAGAGAAGCTATGAGAAGGCCAGTAATGGTGGGAAAGGGGGGGGGAAAGTGCAGGTCTCTCCATGCTTTGTCTTGTGAGAATGAAAACAAAAGCCAGTCCTGTGCATTCAGGGGAATGATCAATACAAAATCAGAAAGCTGTTTCTGTAATTGCTAGTGGTATGTGGAGGAAATTGAAATGTATGAATACTTTCAAATGAGAAGAGTTGTCTTCAAAATTTCCAAACCTGAAGCTGTTTGATGGCTTGTAGGATGCTTGGGATAACTAAATGGGAGGCTGGACATCTTGGTATCTATGACCTTATCAGAGGTCTCTGATTTATGCACCTAAATTAGTAGCTGCTGCAGAGAGGGGAGAAAAGTACTATCCTTGGAATGTCATTTCTGATACACAGCAAGGCTTTGCTGATCCTGCTAAGCAAACAATTTCCCACCTAGTATCACCACCCTGACATGTATGCACATAAAAAACATTCTCCTAAGGTTTGGAAGCTGACTGCAGTTATTAACAAAGCAAAGGTTGGCTGATTTGAAAGGAGAGGCAAATTTCTGAGATTTTTAGTCTGGTAACAGTCCTGCTGACTTTGAACAATAGGAAGTGATGGTGGATTTTTTAGGGACTCTGAGTAGTCATATTTCTCTTTGAAAACAGGACTGAATAGTCAGGTGACTAAAGAGGAAGTGCCCTGACAACTAGTGAGCACAAGTAGTCATTTGGAGGGGAGTTTCAAGCCAAAAAGACTGCAAGACTGCAGCCCACAGTGTGCCTGAAGAGGGAAAAGGGTGCCCATTTTCCCTGTGCTCTGGTGACTCCCCTTGGGGTGCTATCACAGCCACAAGGAGGAAGCTGTCTGCATGGGTGATAGGGTGGAGGAGAAAATTCTACCCAAGGGGAGGGGGGCTACAGCTGGGATTGAGAATGGAGGCTGTTGGGGGCAATAGGCAAAAAATGAGCTGGCTTGTGGAATGAGCAGAAGGAAGGGCTGAGAGAGAGATGAGGAGGTAGGCTTGGATGCATAGGATGACTGGAAACCAAAGGTGTTGGACATGGACCAAAACTAAGAATTTTTGCAACTGAAGTTAAAGCCTCTACAGACTGTACAAGAACTGCACTTCAGTGGCTGACTGCTTAGCTAAATCCAAACAGGCCTTCACAACACAGGCACTATATAATGTTTCTTTCCCTGTGGTTTTCTTCTATTCTTAATTTAAAGTCATACTTGAGTGATAGTAGATCAATTTATGACTGCTTCCATCTTTGTCTCATTCATGTCATGTCAGGCTCTAGGTACTCCCAGATGGACTAAACAGCTTGCACAGCTGACCTTTAATGCAGAGCATGAATTTTGACAGATAGCTTAATATTCTTAAGACTGGGGTGATGGCTAAAATGGTGGCTGTAGTCAGTGGCGATCTGCCTTGGTTGTGTTTTGCTAAACCAGCTCTGTGGCTGGCTCTCCTGTGCGCGTGTTGTATTTCAGTGCTGTGTGTGATCCAAATGCTGTACGTAATCTCTCCATGGTGACTGCACAGTATTTGTTTCTATTTAAGGAGAGAAAGAGGTCTGGGTTTTCTGCCAGAATTCCCACTCAGGTAATTACACTTCTGCCTGCAGAATTTCCCCGTAGCTTCGATTGTAGTAGTTGTTCTTCACTCCCGCTACTAAAAAGTGTGAACATGTACCTGCTGCTGTGTTTTGGGAACACAGCAGTGGCTGCTTTGCTGAGGCAAGTGAAGTGACCCTGCTATGCATCCTTTATGCTAGACTCACCCCTAGCAGAGACTGCTGCATCCAGTCATGCCACTCTGCAGCTCTCATCTTTCTGAGCCTGACTTCGGCATAACAAGTTGGTCTTGATAGTGAGACAGCCAGCTGGAAGCCAATGAAAAGATGATTAAGAGCCAAGAGAAAGCCATATGGAGAGAGAGAGGGATTTCTCTTTACAGAGTTATCAGTAAAAGTGTTTATGTCTTTGGATCCCTCTAGCTGTTTTTTTTCCCCTTATTTGCATCAGTTTTATGGGTGGGAAGTGGTTGCAGTTGATTAGCAAATGCTACCAAATCTCTTTAGCTAGAACAAATGTTGTAAACAGTAGATATTTTGGGCAGCTCTGTCAATACTAAAAATCAACCCACCAACATTGTAATGGTAATAGCACATATGTCATCATTATGCTAATGTTAACTACAATACTATATATGATACCAACATATTAGAAAAAGTATTGTTTTGCAAAATAGGAGAGATTGAATGAAGGACCTCTTGCCTCAAATTGCCATGATGTAGAGATTTTTTTTTTCTGAACTTATGTCAGCAAAGCTAATAAAAGTCCAGCTCAGTCTGGAAAACTCTTCTGCATATGCTTAATTACCTTTAAAGTCAAAGTAAACACAAACCGTGCTCACTCGGAGCCTCATACAGAGATTTAAACCAGAGGATGTCCAACATGAGTAAGTTAAGACTCAAACATAGTGTAGCTAGTAAATAGAACCAAGACAATTGAACCAAATTATTGATTCATGGAATTCATTCTTTCTCTTCACAGAATGTTCACATGCAGATTGTGTTCTTTTGAATGCAGTTTTTATTCAGATTTACTAAATGAATATTATGGTGAGTGTGTGGGTTTAAAGAAAAAAATTCTGTTAACTAATTCTGTATAGATCATATTCTCAAGATTCAAGCTGTTTCACATATGTTATTGTTTCAGTTTCCCTGACTGACTGAATGCCATTCAAGTGAATAGCACCGAAACCCTGCTTGAGTTGCTACTAGGAGTCAGGGTGCTTAAAGTGTTCTCTTTGGAGATGCAAGTTTCTCATGAACGTGGAATAGTTTAAGAAAAGTCTGACAAATTTGAACTAGGAATTTCTGTTAAAACTTGCTGTTTTCTTTCCTGTCCAGCCAAAAAAAAAGTTAGTTCTGCTTATTATTTACTAGTAGAGTCAGGAACCGTGATACTCAGTTGAGAGCAGATGATGTAATGTTTCTGTAATGTTCAAGGCAACTTTTGCCCAGTGCTCTCTTGAACAAGGATTCAGATTGGCTTCTCATGATTTTAGTTGTAATATGGTGAAGTACTAATTGTGTGTGTAGGTGGGGGGCATGGGTATCTGACTGTAAGTTTTGAAGGACTCATCTTCATGGTGTTCAGAACCTCTGTGCTGTGTCCCACATTTGCACCCAGTTCTCTGCAGAACACAGCTTGCCTGAGAGGTTACAAGAGCTTTTTCTTTCCCATCCAACTAGAAAAAAACTTCATAAAGCTGAAGGGTGGTGCTTATCTGAAGTATATTGGCATCTCTCTGTATTCTTTCCCCCCCCTCCCAAGCAACAGCAAAATATTCCTGCTCCTCTCTCAAGCTGATCTCTATGGAAGCTCCTCATGGCTATTTTTAGATCCTTTTGCTTTCAGTCTGAATAGGCCAGGCCTTTTCCATCTTGCTGAAATTGCCTATGAGTCTCTTGACTGCTGGTCTCAATGAGATCCTATTTGAATTGGTGAATGTCACTTTTTTCTGCAAAAGCTTGTGTTTCTGCCACTGAAGAGTCCTTGCAGACTTCATACCATGCAGGTATGAAATAACTCGTAGTGGTATCTGTTCTCCAAAAATATTCAATGCACATTAATTGGGTGGGTTGGGAATAGTTCAGAAGTGTTGCATCAGTTTGGGCTGAGTTGGCCTTTTCCCCAGGCCTTTTCACACCCATACCATTTTACCTGGAACACTTGATGCCAGGTTTGACATGAGATTTTAAGCCAACAAGTAAGTTCTCAAAAGTACAGTAGAAATTGCCAAGCTTTTCCTCTTAAGCTGTTGAACTAAGCTGAAATACACTTTCCTAAGGGAATACAGGAACCTGGAAGTGCAAACCTCTACACAGGAGCAAACCAAAATCCCATCAGAATGGGGATAGCTCTTAGAATCATAGAATGTTAAAGTTTGGAGGGGACCTTAAGGATCATTTAGTCCAAATACCCCTGCCATGGACAGCGACACCTCCCACTAGACCAGGTAGCGCAAGGCCTTATCCAACCTGGCCTTGAACACTGTCAGGGTTGGGTATCCACAGTTTTTCTGCGTAACCTGTTCCAGGGTCTTGCCATCCTCACAGTAAAGAATTTCTTCCTAATCTCTGATCTAAATTCCCCCTCGTTCAATTTGTACCCATTAGTCCTTGTCCTACCACTACAGTTCCTGACAAAGAGTCCTTCTTTGGCTTCCCTGTAGACCCACTGCAAATACTGGAAGGTTTCTATGAGGTATCCACACAGCCTTCTCTTCCCCTGGCTGAAGAGCCTCTACATTCTCAGCCTTCATAGGACAGTCCTCTTATCAAATTTGTGGACTTGCTCCAACAGCTACATGTCCTTCTTATTTTGGGGACCTCAGAGCTGGATGCAGCACTCTGGGTGGAGTCCTCACTAGAGCAGAGCAGAGGGGCAGAATCCCCTCCCTCACCCTGCTGGCCACGCTGCTTTGGATGCAGCCCAGGATTCCTTTGGGTTTCTGTGCTGTGAGTGCACACTGTGCTCATGTGAGTTTTTCACCAACCACTACCCCCAAGTCTTTCTCTGCAGGGTTGCTCTCAGTCACTTTTCTGCCCAACCTGCAGATGTGCCCCCAGGTGTGGTCAGAAGGATATATAACAAGAGGATCTCTTGGCAATATTTCTCCAATCGTGGGTACAAGCTACATGAGGTGTTGTGATAATGGGGAACGAAGTGTGGATGTAGAGGTAGCTTCACCTTGAGATTGTGCCTATCACTAGGATAAGACTGTAGTTAGGGGCAAGTTATTCTGAAGGGAATGAAATTGGCCTGTGATCCCAAGTACTTTTAGTTGCTGGAATGGACCAGGAATGCTCTAGGCATCAGCCTTGCTCTGTTGCGAAGTGATGCTAGAGCTCCTTTTGTGGGACAGGACAGCTCTGCTCCTGGAAAAGTGCTGTCCCAAGAGAGCATCACCTGGCTGTGAAGTTACCCAAGCTGGTGGACAGCCCTGAAGTCTGGGTGAGCTGGTGTCCTTGCTTGTCCTGACTGCAGTTTGGGCTTTATGGAAGGGCTCAGGGGAAATGCCATTGTTTGGAATCCACAGGTTTGGCACGCAGTCAAGTCAACCTTCCTTTGTAACTTTCCTACACTAGGGGTGAAGGAGATTTGTGAAGTTAATTAGACTCCAGATTTGAACTTTCCTCGCGGGTATTGGAAACTGGCATTCTCCTTTCAGCTATATGCATATAGAGCTGCTACACATTGGACTTGGGATGCTCCTGGAATGAGAAATGGAGTGTATGACATATCTATCTGCTTTCCAGGGACTGCCTTGTCAGAGTCTGTGATTCAGCTCTTTGCCTTATTGATTAACTGGGAGTATTCATGTACTTTTAAAATTTCTTTTAAAACATTTTGCTGAGATGAAGTCTGTGCAGTTAATTAGAGCTCTGCCACTGTTCACAGAATGCTGGCTGTGCTGAGCAAAGCTCTTCAAACACCTTCTTCCTGAATTTGAACAGGCAAAGTGCTGGGCTCTCAGGCTTTCTTGGCAGGCAGAAGTGGTGAGGTAAGGAGCTACTTGTTCCTGGTGGCATTTCTGTGCTGCTGGGAGACTGGCTGTGCAGTGAGGTGGAGACAGCACTCCTCATCTCCTGGGTCTGGTAGAAACATGGGGCAGAGAGCGGCTTACTGCTTTGCCAAATGCAGTCTGTCCTTACTGGGAGCCACACCTCAGAGATGTCCTTTTGGCACAGTGGTCAAATACCATTTTAGCAGATGTTTAATGCAGAATTGTCAGTGCTTCTAAGGAAGCTGTGCCACAGCTTTGTTCCTCCGCTCAATAGCAAATTCCGTTAGGCTCCCAGGCTCTTTTATCTGTAACTGATTCATGGTCCTATATCCATATTTGAACCCTTTGTGATCACTTCTTCCATCCTTTGATTCATTGAGTCCTTTCCCTTTGCCCAGGGAACATTGCTCTAGCTTCTGCCCTCTTCCGAATGAGCAGCTTTCATGCTTTGCCTATCCTTGCCCAGAGCCAGTTCTGTTCAGAAATAGATTGATTCCATTTTTCCATCTAAATGTGAAATGGTCCAGATTTGTATGTGAGAGCTGAGATCAAAAACTTGTTGTTTGCTTCTACTTAAACAAAATATGTTTTTTTTTTTAAATAATCTGAAGATGTTCCAAAATTTCTCCTGAAACATTTTTCACTTTCTTATATTTCAAAAAAGATTAGCAGAAACATGGAACTGCTTTGGCAGTTGTGGAAATAAAATTAAAAAAACATGAGTTAAAATGCAACTGCTCATGCCTGGGGGGCGGAGGCTGAAGAGTGTTTACTAGAAACATACTTGCTGTGTGGCTGGGACAGCTTTCTGTTTGGGGAAATATTGTAAATCTATTCACTTTACATATGGACAAGTGGTGATATATCACTTGTGTTGTGCATCGTGCATGTACCCCGAGTACAGCAATGCCTTGTTCTCAGGAAGCTTCCATCTCTGGAGTGAAAGGCAGCAGCTATTTTTAGTAGTGTGCTGCACCATTGCACAGGAGAGCACAGGATGATGCTGTTTCCCCAGCTCACTTCATGGGTGACTTTGCTAATTTACTACGTGAGGACTGATGACAAACTAGTACCACCAGAGGAGCACAGACACAGCTTCATGCTTTTTTGAAAGAATTCAGCAAGATTGTGCTGGGGAGCAGTCCAAAGCCAAACAACAAAAATTATTTCATTGGAGAAGAGTTCATAAAGCTATCCCCTGTAACTGTAAATACTTGAAATTCCAGCTTTAGAAATACAATGCAAAGCCTGGGCTGTTTCTGTCAGGTGCCCAGAAGAGTGGGCACTGAGATATAGTAGCTGGTACTCAGGATGGAAAATGTCCCCTGTGTAAACAGCAAAAGACTTGCATCTTTACTCCTGCTCAAACCCCTTTCCTGAAGTTTTAACAGGTTCTGACCAGGTGCTGCCCTCTCTGTATGCACCAGATGTGTGCTGTAACACCGTATCAGCAGTAACAACAATCCCATGCTTTTCGATCAATTGGAGATCAAATCCTAACGCAAAACCTTACAACAAAAGGCTGCAGAGGGCCCACACAGTCTTGTCAGGTTGCTGGCGTTCCAAAGTCAGCATTTTGCTTGGATGATGACACCAGGACCATCACATTTACTCTTCTGTTGACAGCTGCTCTGCTGATTTCCCTCTGCGAATAGTTTTGGGTTTTGCAAGTGTAACGGGTGAAGAGCCATGTGAGTGCAACAGAACAATTTGTTTCTGCAGTAAATAGAAAAAGCAAAATGCAAACACACAGGGAAATCTTGCCTCCTGCATTTCAGTTGCTCTTATTTTTCAGAAAAATGGTGTGGCTGATGTTTGTTGGAATTTTTATGCCTTTTCCTAGTGTGTCTTTGTGTATTTCTTCTCCCCAGACTAGCTTCATTATTGTAAAAAAGAAGTAAGTGGGCCCAAGGAAATGCTATTGTTGAGGGTGATAACATGGAATTTGGTGAGTTAGTTACTAAAGAACCTTATTTTAGCAGTTATCAGAGAATAGATACGTAAAATGTAAAACTGTTTAAACTTGGCAAGAGCATCCAAGATCTGCATTTTCCTGATTAGACATGCTAGAGTTATTGCAAAAGCAAAGCATAATTGCAGCTTACTCTGTTGACCTGGTTTTTTCCCAAAACTGAAATGTACACAGAAAAAACACTTGAAAATTCAGGATTTCAATGCAGTTTGAAGACCTGTGAAGAACCAGCCTTTATGAATATTATAAAAGTCTTGCTGGGAAGGTTTTAGCAATTAGTACTGGTGCATTTATAACAATGCTTAGTGATGCATAGTGGGAGTAGAAATCATAGTTGTGCATTTGTGAGCAAGGATTTTCAGTTGTATTCACTTTATAAAGATGAAAAATATTAATCAAGTCATTCAGTCATGTTTTGAGCTCTGGAACTTGCATTCTTGCAGAGCATTTCAGACCATTTGGGATTGTGATTTGGTTTGTATTACCTGTCATTAGATCTTCAGTGCTGTACATAGTTTAAAATATGACCAACATAATGGCACTAGTAATGTTTCTCTCCAGAGTAAATTAAGTAAATATTCAGCCTTTAAATATCCATGATAATCTCTCCTGTTGTTTACAAGGGATACTCATTGTGGCCATTAAAGGAGAACATATGGCTTATTGATACAATGTCAGCTTCTCAAGGTGTTTCACACTCTGCCTATTCTAGAACTGTTATCTGATATGCACTCTGGAAAAAATATCTTTAGATGCCAAAACCAGTTCCCAGGGGAGAGCCTCACAGCCAGAAAGAAGTAAAAAGTGCCCTCTGGCCTTCCACCATCAATCACCTCCCCTATCCCCGTCCTTTTCTTCTAAGATATACTGACTTATATTTAGCTTCCTCTGAAAAGAATGTCAAGCTTTTAATGCAGTTTGTCATTTTATGCAAACCTTTACAACACAGTTTGCCCTTAGTTATAGGGTGTCCATGCTGGGTGGTGAAAGACTAAGCACTCTGTCCTTCATAAATTTTATGAAAGCTTTTAAAATAATAGTGTCAGAATAAATTTCAAAGTGTGGCCTTAGTAGTTTTCTCTGAGAGCTCTGACAGGTAAGAACTGGCAGGGTTTGCTGTAATCTTTTATAGCCTTATATTCTTGCATGCAGCCTTGTATTCTTGTCATAAGCTGCCTGTGAAGACTACATAAAAGAACAGTATTTTTCCACTCCTTATACTGGAGCAGTAGCCTTGGGCTGAAAGCAAAGTGGAGAAGAAAGAGGGTACAATCTGGATTTACCATGGCTAAATTCAGCAGAGCCTGTTGAAGGGATTTTTAAGTTTTTTTTATTGTGTCATTCTGGATGTGTATGAATTTTTTTGATAGTTTCTGTAATAGTTGCTGTCTCCAAATGCATAATTCTGCTTTGCTTACCTAACGTGGAGTCTTGCTTGTGAAGTTGTTGCAGTCTTAGCCTGGCCTGAATGTAGAATCCATATTGGCATACTTAATGGAAAATATCTCAAGGCTTAAATAACTAAGCTGTAAAGATTGTCCTTCTTGTTATTCACCCCAATTAAAAAAAAAAAAAAAAAAAGTAAGGAAGAGCAAGACATTGGTAGAGTTATGCTGTATTTTATTTACATGGATATTCTGGCATCCAAGCTGCTGTTTCATGTGATGAGGGGACGTCTGTTGTGTGGCTGGTTCAAACACTTAAAAGTAGACATGCCTGCCAGGGGTGCAGACCTTCTGGTACAGGTGATACAAGCCAGATGAATCAGCAGCTTCAACTCCAGCTCAGCCACAGAACTGAAATGAAGTCTGTGTGCGTCAGCCACCAGTTTGTCGTGGCACAGCCTTGGCAGAAGGGCTGTGTTCTGTATCGGGGGTTCCAGCCCAATTGTGGGGGTCATCTTGCTCAGCCTTTTGGACGAAATGATCGTCAAAATCAGCCTTAACACAGGCTTTGGACACTTTCCTGAAGGAAGGGAGTTGGTTTTGGTGTTGTTGTTGGTTTGGTTTTTGGTGGTATGGTGTTTTGTTTGGCTGGGGTTTTTTTAATTAGGAAATCAAACCAGGTTGGCCTTGTGAATCTCTGTCCTGCCTTAGTAAGGTCAACACGTGAGACTTGGAATGGCACTAAGGTTCTGGACTGCTGGCAAGTAGTCTGCACCAAGAAGGAAGCATTTTCCAGAAGCACTGTCTCTCCATGACCCAGTCAAGCTCTACTTTTATTGCAAAGAACCTGCAGTATAGCTTTGAGGGCTGGTTCCTGTGAAACTGTGAGACTCAGATGAGCTTAGCATAATGCAAACTTTTGTCTGCATTCCTGTTCCCTGACCTGAGTCTGCCCTGCAATGACTATATTGAGGGCTAGGAGAAGAGCTTGGATTGTCCTGTCTTCAGTATGTTCATTCTTGGAATACTCCTGTAGCTATTCCAGGGTACTGCTGGATCTCTAGTACAGAGCTGGGCAACTGATCACCAAAGAAACGTGTGAGAGAGGTAAGCCTCAAGCCAAAGACAATCCCCTAGGTGTGGGGGTGGCCTTCCTCTCTTTGCCAGTCCTCACTGTTCTTGCCAAACCTGCCAGTGGCAAGCAGTGACTTAAAAATGCTCGCTTCCGGAAAGGCCCACTCACAGCCCTGCTGAGCAGCAGTTCAAAGATTGTTTTCATGCTTAGCATGTTTCACTCCTGCCTCTTCAGAGATCATGTTAATATTATCACCTCTCATCAAACATTAATCTGTACATCGTTTGCCAATTGAAGCATGAGTAGGTTGCACAGATTTATTCAGCGAGCAGCAATTGCTGCCTAGACTCTGTGGTCTGGTTGTTAACAGCTGGGTGTTTGGGTTGTGTTTTTGTTAAGTGGAGAGCCTATTTATAGGCAGCAGAACACATGCACATCCTTGTCTGTGCTACTGCAGATCCTGGGTAATCTCCTCTGGTACAAAAAGCCTAGTCTACCAGCTAGCATAATGTGTACTAAAATCAGCGTGGGAGAGTTAGAGGTGTTGGCTTTTGCTGTGTTTTTCCCTCCTTCTATCACGATCTGGAAGCTTTGGAGCAGACCGGTAACACAGGGACAGGCTGCTTGCCTGAAAACTGGGGGCAAATGTTTCCCAGGACACAGAGGAAACAATCTATGGTGGTGGTGTCTGACACAAAATGTCATTAAAATATTCTTGTGGCAAAGGATCTGATTTTAAACAAGGTATTTAATGTGTGTATGTGCATCACACCCCATTCTTTACCCAGAGGAAGGCGAAGTTAGCTTTTGTTTGCTTCCTGAGAAGTAGATGGCAGGCAAGGTATCTGTGGTGACAGAAGCCTGGGAGTTGTGTCATTCCTTCTCAGGGGCTGGAGGAGAAGAGGGTGTTGGCTAACTCCCAGCAGAGGAAAACCTATCTGTGTCTGCACACTTGACACCATCACTGGAGATGGGCAGTATGGCCTGGTGCCCCTGAGCACCGAGGAGTTCGTGGCACTCTGCTATCCAGAGGTGCTGCTTGCCTGAGTCACTCTTTGTGCTGAAAATGAAACACTGTCATTCTAGCAAAACACACGGTGAACTGCAAATTATAAAACTGAAAACAAAGTTAAAGAGAAAAATGAGCACAGCATAATTTCACATCATGCTAAATAGCTTTATTTTTCCCCTTGGTTGCTTTTGTCTCCCTACTATGAGGTGTTATGGCACAGAGCAGGAAAATGGGTTTCTCTCTGCCACACACTAGCTTCTTCCAGAGTTCACGCACCTGTGGGGCTGCTTTTCTCTCCATTTGTTCAAGGAAGATTTCCCATGATCTTGCACATCATTCTACTGCTTTCATCTTTCTGCAGTTTCCTTTCCCAACTCATACTTGTTTGCTTCATATGTAGGAAGTCATACTTTAATTCCATCACAGCAATTATTCTGTCGGGGGTGGGGGGCGTGGAATCCACCAGCTGCTGTTCTGTGTTGTGAAGAACATGGAACAACCTGGTTTGTCTGTCCTTTCCTTCTCTCCCAGTCCCTTGTCACGTGAGAGTTTGGAAATAGTTTCAGTAGGTGCCTGTGAAGCAGGAGAATGAAGAATTCTGCGGGGCACTGGAGTGAGCACAAGCACAGACTGGACTCCAGTTGGAACGATGAGTGTGCAATCCAGTCTGCACACTTGCTTCTCAGAGCACGGTCCTGGAGTGAGCAGCCTCAGAGACATGTGTGAACTTTTAAATTGTTTTAGTCACTGACCTGTTTATAGCTCTGCTCGGGGGGGAGGTACTTCAGTGAGTACTACATATGTCTGTCTGCATTTCATACTCAGGCACACAGGCATAAATACTGATGCACTAATTCAAATACATATGAGTAGCATGCATGACATCCCAAGGATTTGTTTATGGGATTGCCGTACAGCATCCCCTGAGCATCACCTCTGAGGAATACAGGAATGCACTGGCAGTGCATTCTACCCTGACTGCAATCCACTCCTAGCTAAGGATGCAAATGGATAGGCTCCCATGCTTTCTGCAAGGCGCCGTGCCAGCATGATACAGATGATGGGGAAGAGCCGAACAGATACTTAACATCTCTGTGTATATCTTCCCCATTCTGTCACAAGAGTACCTTGTATAAATAAATAAAAGAGATGCTGTTAAGTCATGCCAGTCAAAAAAAGTCTGAAGACAGACTCTGGCTGCCTGCCCGGTTGTGCTAGGTTTTCTAGGCTATGAAGCATATACTTGTGTCTGAGAACGTATTTAGCTGGTGATCCCTGGGCTTCTGGGGACCTGGGATGATTTCTGAAGGAGACGCTAAATATAAATGAGAAAGATTCTTGTAATGGGACAGAAATCTACTCGGCAGGAATCAGCACCTCTGGAAAAATGCTGAGGTTTCTAAGCTGTAACAAGTTGACGCATATTTCCTCATTTATGGAAAACCTCAGGAATGCTGTAGGGCACTGGATGCCAAGATAGCTCTGTCTTTCCTCTGTCACGCTGACATTGGTGGGACTTTGGTTAGTAAATCTGCAGGGTCCCACTGTCGATTAGACTTGAGTTTAGTGTTTGGCATCTTCTGGGGGTGGGGGGGGGTGTCACTATTTCTTCATTTAAGCGACTTCCTGTGGTTAGGATTTGGAAATCAGTAGAACTTTCTGTATTGCTTTATTCTGCTGTCCTTGAATCTCTTTTAGGAAGTTGGTGTCTCTGAACCACCTCAAGAATAATTGGAGGGCAGACGTTCTGTGAGGTTTGTGCTTGTTTAAACAGTAAATTAAATTGCAGGGAAGCTGTACTCATGGATATGATGATTATGATGTTAAAATGGTACTGATAGGCCCACGCCTCCTGCCCTGTGGGAGTCCTTAATGGAAAACAAGGAGCTGTAACATCACTGACCCTGTACTGTGTGACCTTGGGGTGTGTGGGGGAAACACCAACCTGCTGAAACCTTCCCCCTGCCACACTCCAGCAGGGACGGCTTCAATGAAGAAGGCAAACGGTGCTCATTTTTGCTAAGGAGAAAGCACAGGCAAGTGTGGGAATGTTTCTCGAGCAGAAGCAAGCCACCTGACGGCTTTCGAATGTGTGTAACTTTTAAATGAAAATGAGAAACGAGCCCAAGTTGAATTTCAATTATCGTAAGATATAAATTAAAAATAGAGTTGAAGCTTCAGATTTAAATGTTCATTTTTGACTATGTAGTTTTGACTTTGCTACATGAGCTTTCCTTGTGTTTTGATATTGTCAAAATCACTTTACAGCAACAGGTCCCAGGAGATTATAGTAACACCTTGTAATATTTTAGTTTGTTAAATTAAAGGTTTATAGCAGCAGGTTATGGTTTGAAAATCACACTTCCACGAGTCTGGGAGTGGGGAGGAGGAACTGGGCTATTGGTTCCCAATGGGAAAGGATGGGCAGGGGAATGAGGTGTTGTGGTGTGTCTTACTGTCACGTTCGGAGCCAGCCTCCGACTGGGAGCAGCAGCAGAAGCTCCGGACAGCGCAAATCCCGCTGGGGCTACAGCCGCAGCCTAAAATACAAAGGAATTCCCCTTTCTGCGTGGGACTTGAAGCCACCCCAGGTTTGCCTTTATGCGTTCCTACGCAGCGCCTTCCACTTGTCTGTTCGTCTGCCCTCACTGCCCCTTCTGCTTTGCTTCCCTTCTGACCGCCCCTATTCGCCCTCGTCGCGGTTCGGACTGGGCCCAGAACCGGCTCTTAAGGCCATGGTTCTGAGGGGGGGTAGGGCGCGGATCACGGGATCGTTTGCTCTTGGACCTTCTCCTCGCCAGAGCTTGCCCTTGGGACGCGCGGCTTTGTGCCGCTGCCGGCGGTCGGGGCTGGTTTATGCCGGGAGTCACTGCGGCTTCTCCGCCACTGTCGCTCCGGCCCCGCTCGCGCCCTGTCGCGGGGCGGGTCCCGCGCTGTGACCGTTGGGCGCTGTCCGCTGCCACCGCAGCCGCTGCGCTTGTGCCAACAGCGCGCGGCCGGTCTCCCGCACTCTGTCGCGAGGCCCGCCCCGCGCGCTGTTGCGTTCCTGTGTCTCGCGCCGGTGCGTGTGTCCCATCGCGTGCCCTGTCTCGCGCAGGTGCGCGTGCCCTGTCTCGCGCAGGTGCGCGTGCCCTGTCTCGCGCAGGTGCGCGTGCCCTGTCTCGCGCAGGTGCGCGTGCCCTGTCTCGCGCAGGTGCGCGTGCCCTGTCTCGCGCAGGTGCGCGTGCCCTGTCTCGCGCAGGTGCGCGTGCCCTGTCTCGCGCAGGTGCGCGTGCCCTGTCTCGCGCAGGTGCGCGTGCCCTGTCTCGCGCAGGTGCGCGTGCCCTGTCTCGCGCAGGTGCGCGTGCCCTGTCTCGCGCAGGTGCGCGTGCCCTGTCTCGCGCAGGTGCGCGTGCCCTGTCTCGCGTGGCCGTGTCTCGCGCCTTTCGCGCGTTATGTCTCGCGCCCTGTCACGTGCCCTGTCTCGCGCAGGTGCGCGTGCCCTGTCGCGTGCCCGGGCCTCGTGCCTTGTCACGTGGTACTTCTCGCGCCTGTCTCGCGCAGGTACCTCGCGCACTTTCTCGTGGCCGGTCTCGCGCCGCAGGGGCCACGTGCCCTCTCTCGCGCAAGTGCGCGTGCTATGTCTCGCGCAGATGCACGTGCTCTGTTGCGCGTTTCGTCTCGCGCCCTGTCACGTGCCTGTGTCTCGCGCAGGTGCGCGTGCCCTGTCGCGCGCCCTGTCACGTGCCGTGTCTCGCGCAGGTGCGCGTGCCCTGTCGCGCGCCCTGTCGCGCATCCGGATCTCGTGGCCGGTCTCGCGGCCTGTCTCGTGCCCTGTCACGTGCTACGTCTCGCTCAGGTGCGCGTGCCTTGTCGCATGCACTGTCGCGTGCCCGGTCTCGTGCCGATGCTCGTGCCCTGTCGCGCGCCGGGTCTCGCGGCGGGTCGCGTGCTCATGCGCTCCTCGGGCCTCGCGCGCGGTCCTGCCGGTGCCGGACGCGGCCGCCAGGGGGCGCGCAGCTCCCGCCGCCTACCAAGAGCCGCCCCGCGCGCCGCAGGCCGCGGCTCCGGGGGTTCAGGGGGCTCCACGGGGCTCGGGGGCCGTGCGGGTTCCCGGCACAGCAGCAGGCACAGCCAGTGCAATGTAATACTAGATTAAGATTAATTTCACCCCCCCCCCAAAAAAAAAAAAAAAAAAGTAGATTTTTTCAGCTATTTTAACCCTTCCCTACGCCCTCGGCACGGTAGCGGGGAGCAGTGCCCCGTGTGTCGTGCCCTGTTCGTCGGTGGCGCCGCTGCCGGCGGGGATCCGTTCGTGCGCTGCCGCTCGGGCCGGGGACAGGGGCAATGGCGGCGGAGGGGGCGCGAGCGGGACGGGCGCGTTCGCGCAGGCTGGGGGCGCTGCGGAGCCCGGCGGCATCGCCCGCGGGACGGCCGCGAGATGCGGAGCGAGGCTGAAAGGAAAGCCTGGAGTGCCCTTCGGGAGGTCAGCAGGTCAGCCTGTACTCACTAGCTTTTAGGCAGGATCTGCACTTAAACTCTCTTGACAGATGAGTTTCTAACTTAAGCCACTCCAGCGAGGAGGATACCACGATACCTTGGGTTCTACTGTGTAATTATACCTAGCGCTGGAAAAGCTCTTCTCCTAATATTTAGCTCTCTCTACTGAAATTGTGTTTGTGGTAATAGATGTACAAAGGGTCATGTGCAATCTTTTAGTGTCTAAAAGCCCAACTTTTTACACTTTGGAAGCCTATTACTGTCTTTTATTTCTTCTTTCTTTGACTAAACAAGTATTTTAACGTTTCCTCTTCACTTATGTTTTCCTAACCCTTTCAGCCTTTCTGGCCTTCTCTGTATTCCCTCCCATTTAGTCACACGTTCCACAGCTTGCCACATTGAAATGAATGCAAGTTATCATGTAATTGCCGACATAACGTGTAATCAGATCTACTCTTGAGTGCCTGCAGTGTGCACTTAGAAGTGCTTTGGGAGCATTTCTACATTTATTGTAGTGTAGGGGTATTTTTTCCCAGACTGGAATCCTTAGAGCAGTGTTTTGTATTGGAGGAAAAAACAGCTGAGCTTTTATCCTTAGTTAAAACCTCTTCCTCAATCACCTGATTTCAAGTAACTAATAAAATTAAAGTGAATTTCTGTCCTCCGTGTGCCACAAAGCATTGCTTAGGACTTGGACAACGCTGTCTGTGTTAAGTTAGTCTCTAACATTTTAAAAAGGAAATTCTGGATTTTTTTTTTCTGCCTTAATTAAAGTTTCAACAAGATTTCTCATAGTGAAGTAGTGAAGGTCATAACACCACGTAACTTTGCTATGCTTCTTTGGAATTCACTTTGCAAGTAAGCAGTGTGAGCCTTGGGTCCCAGGGCATTGCTCCTGGTTGTTCCCCCACTGTCCAGACTGAGGATTCAGAATGCCTCTTAGAGATCCTTTAGTTCGTTCCGTTGGTCGTGTCTCTCACGAAGCAGAAGCATCCATGTGTTGTGAGGGGAACTAAACTCCCTCATTCAGGGTCAATGTATGTCAAGTTGGTGTTTGCCTTGGAAGTCAACCTTGTCTTGCACAGGGGTGGTGGTGCGGATGTTAATTGGGTTGTAACTGGACTTTAGTGTGCTCTGACAAGTGACTTCTGCTCTTTTGGGGCAGAATACGCAGTCTGTGTGTACGTGCTGAGAAGGGGAGGCTGACAGCTACAAATGATCTGTCATTTGTTGGTTCCTCCTGCTCTTGGCTGCCCTGCATTCTTGTTCCCTGTGGGAGGGTGGACCATATTTGCAAGCTGGACTTCAGCTCAGGCAGAGCCCCTTGTTCCCTGAGGAACTCTTAAGGATGTGCAGTAGGGAAGGACCCTGGCACTAGACTGTTGCTGAAGCTAGGGGGGATGGGAAGACAATTTGCATCCAGCTCTTCAACCTCCCGGGCCAGGTTAAATGTTTCCTGGGGGCAGTTAAAAATGTGCTTTCTGGTCTGTCCCCTGAGTGTATAATGGGAATTTCCACCCCCCAGTCCTGTGGCCGGGAGAGCTCCACAGCAGGTGCAGCACAAAGCAATGCGCACGGTTGGCCACGTGTCGCCTCCATGTGCATGAAAGGGCTCACGCAGGAACGTGCACACAGCCCCTAACCGTGCTCGCTCTCTGCGTCCCCTGCTGCTATTTTGTGCTGCTTTGGCCGCCTCTGCCATCGGGCCGGGGCTGGTCCTGCCCTGGAGGGTGGAGGGTGCCATCTCTGGTCACTCTGGGCTCTGTGTCCAGGATGCTCTTTGGACGGCTGGCGGTTCATGTACAGAGTTAAGGCGCTTGCCCTAAAGCGGGTGGGAAGGTCTCCATGCATCTTTCTGGGAATTTTGCTTAGTGTGTCCTTTTCCTACGTGCCAAGCCCTGCCTTGATGTTTGTAGCCTCCCAGATGTTTGGATGATTTTTTTTTTTTCCCGTGGCATGTTGCTGTGTAACCCAGCAGGCACAACACGTGATCTTCTTCCTCTGCAGCTTAAAAAATCTCTTGTCTTTACAGACATTCAAAGTAGCGCCACATCGGCCTGTTATATTCTCTTACTACTTATACCTTGTGCTTTACTTTGGGTTTCAGTATCTTATTTTAGCAAGCATAGGTGCTGCAATGAGAAAATGGCTTGTTACTATCCTTGGATTTTATTCTGACACTGCAGCTGGTTGATTTAGGTTTTTTTTTTTTTTTTTTTTTTTTTTTAGGAAAAAGGCTGGAACTTGCCCCTTAAAGGTGCTGCTTCAGAGTGACAGTGCTGTGCAGGGGAACAGTGGGAATGAAAGAACAAAAAAGAATGGATGCTGGATAGTTCCAAAAGAGAATTGTTTCCTGATAATGTCAGGCTCACTTTTTACCTGAATCTGTTCCTCAACCACAACATCATAGTAAGTAATCAAGAGGGATAAGAAAGATTAAAAAATGTGTATGTATGGGGGTAAGGGGGGTGGTTTCTGGGGTTCTAATTTACCAGCTTTCCTGTTAGCTCTCTGAAGCATGAATTCTAAAACTCAGTTCATTCAAATTCATGGAAATCTGCAAACCACATTGGGTTATAGTGTTGGAAGGGGACCTTAAATATCATGTTGTTCCAGCCTGCTGTCATGGACGGGGACACCTCTAACTAGACCAGGCTGCTCAAATCCCCATCCAGCCTGGCCTTGAACACTGCCAGGGATGGGGCAACCACATGGGCATCTCTGGGCAACCTGTTCCAGTGCCTCGCAGTAAAGAATTATGTGATTAAGTAAAGATATGAGACCCTGTACTGTTATTAAGCTAACTAATTGTATAAGATATGGTGGTGAAATTAATACACTTGAATAGAGCAACAAAATCTCTTTGAGTTGTTTCAGAGGAAAATCCTCAACTTTACTAATCCTGTACAGATTCTTGGTGGACATAATAAACAGCTTAAAATGCTTTCCAAATAACTGAATGAACTAAGTAGTGTGTTTTATTTTCCCAAATGTGCAACTTTCCCCTCTGATCTGTGCAAAAGACAACGTGAACCCAACAACAGAATAAAGTACCTTACATGATCTCTTAGTTTGAGATGATAGTGAGACACAGAAATATTTTCTGCTTGTTTTGCCACTGAATGCACTTGAAGCACAGAGCTTAGTGAATGACAGACTGAAAGATGACTGAAGAGAAATTATCTGGCTGTGTGTATGTCTATGTACATTGCTAATTTTGAGATTAAGCTGCTGGGTTGTGATGATGAACAATTGTTGGCTACAGTTGTATGTGCTCAGCTTGTGATTTTTGCACAAAAATATGGACAGCATGAAATGTACCTATTGTTATTTATTTTTTAAAAGGTGATGTCTAATTAGCAGACCTAATTATTTTGTGTCTGTTGAAAGCAACAATAAGGCTTTCAATGTATTGCCTTTGGGGTTTTTTCAGTACTCATTACAATGTTTCCTGGCACTCATCAACACTTCTAAATTACTGGGAAGAGTGTAATTAATCATTCACTTCCTTATGCTTCCTAGTAGACAAACACAGATCATTGCAGGCAAGTTGAAGTAAGCCATTTCAGATTTTCAAAACATGCTGCAGCTAGTGGAAATCTCGGGGTAAGCACTGCTTCAAACATTCTATCAACAGATTACAGCACAAAAGGTAACTCAGTGCCTGACTGTAACAGGATTTGATGACAAACAGTTTATGAGCTGTCTTTGAGGAAGGATTTCTCTGTCACTAAGTCAATGAAAATTCAAGGAAGAAGTTTATGGGATTTCTTTTCAGTCCAGCCCAAGTGAATCTCAAAGCAACTTGAGAAAATAGAGTTCAAGTGTTAGAAGCCCCGAATTCTGAGCCGAACCTTGCCAGCTGACAGTTCTTTCATTGGGACTTATTTAGGTTTGCTGTGTTAAATCAGAAGTCATATACATCAAAGTTCTGTTTAGGCCAAAAAGGAAAAGTAAACCAAGTAGACAAGTTCAGACTACAAAGATCAGAGTTTTTATCTTTATTCTGCAAATATGGAACATTTGGAAAGCATTGCGTAAACCGAACTTATGCCAAGTTTTCTGAAATAGTTACCATCTGATTTGTCTGCATGATATTTTCTTGGTAAAAATGCATATTGCTCTGTTTTTGGAAGTGAGAGCTTACCCATGAACTGCAACCTGTAGGGACAGAAAGTATGTTCTTAAATGGTTTGTCAGCAAAAGCTTAAATCTGCTGCTATCCCTACCCACCCAAACTGCTTCACAAACTCGCATCACCTCTGGAATGAAAGCACTCTCCGCACTCGGAGAGCAGCGGCCAAATGTGTATAATGTGCTGCCCCGTGAGGAGGGGAGGGAACAAGCTGGCCAAGAACTGAGTACAAGTACGTAGCCCAATTTCTTCTGAAAGAATGAAACAATCCTTTTATGTCCTTGTAGGAAAGCAACAGCTTTCTGTTCTCCCTCTGCAGGCTCCTTTTCTAGAAAACTGTTCTTCAAAAGAGCGGAGTGCAGCAGCATGCTTCAGCCTCCAGAATTCACACCGCTAGCTTTAGGAAGTACAACTGCTTCTGAGTTATTGCTTAGAGGAATGATAATAATAAAAGCTGACTAGCTTTAAAAAAAAGGACCTTTGAGCACTGTCACGTAACTGCTGATGACAATGATTATTATGTTTATCTTGCCAGTTTTAACCTTGTTGTCAATTACCACATTTCACCCTAGATTCTGGTTTCTGATTTCTTAGATTCTCTAAGAAATCCATGCTAAAATGAACATTTGTTTCAGCAAAGGCTTCCAGCTGAATGCAAGCCACAAAGGATTTCTTTTAAGTTGGATATGAGTGGAGGTTTTTTTTTTTTTTCCCTCCACCCTTCCTCTGAAGGAGAGAAGACAAGTTCTGGAAGCTTGGTTGCTGGTCTATAACATGAATAGCGTGAAGTCTCTTCAGTGTTTCTGTGTTAAATGCTGCTTCAGAGCCATTGCTCCTTAAGGGATTTAGTTGCTGAATACTTCCCTAAGACCTGAGTTCCCAGTTAAACATAAGAATTGACCTTGCCATGTATGGAATATATCTAAAGCTTTGTTTTGTTTGTTTATTTCCATTTTTGTCTGATTAGTCTTACTATATTAATACTTACGATAGAGTGTCTTTAGGTTTTGGAGGGGTAAAACCTGCCATGGTAATGGAAGTAAAAGCAGTCAGATAAAGGAGAGTGTCTGTCCTCGCCTGCAGGCTGTGGGAAGTATTTGAGCCTGTTTCAGGCTTGGACTCAGCTTGTTGAATGGACTTGGCCAAAGACCATCCCACACCTGCACTGTGAAGGCCACAAAGGCTTGCCAGGGGAATGATGGGACATGTAGGTGCCTTGTTTAGTCCTGTTATAGCCCAAGTACATTATCTTTCTTAACCTGCCCCTTTAGTGTTATAGCTTTATATACCCGGTAGTAAAGGAATTTTAGTGTTTTAAGTACTGCAAGAGTCCTAGAAGTAGATTTGAGTGGATCGAGTGGATCTCCATATGAGGGAATTACAAGGAATGGGTCCTATGGGCTTTTAAAAAGGGAAAGGAAAAAAAAGGGGAATGTAATTACCACGCTGGCAACAATTCCAGTCCCTGGAGGAATGACTGTTTCATGAGGGCTGCCTATTGGACAGAGTGAGTTTGTAATCTGTTTGTAGTGGCAAATTCCACGCTTGGCTCATTATGATACCTCCGTCTGAGTTAATTATAGAGTTTGGGATTGGGGGTGAGGAGAAGAACAGGATGAAAGCCTCTCTCAGAAAACCTAATTCAAAGGAAAGCAGAGTGCAATTCAGTACCTTTTCTTCTGTCTGACACTTCAGCTGCTGAGAGCGCCGCACCCTCACTCACACAGACATGGCCGTCCCTGGAAGGTCCTGTCATAAGAGCCCTGTGAAGCAGCCTATTGTTGGGTGCTGCTCTGAGCTGGGTACCCTTCAGGGTTATAAACACTACCGAGATGTTCCAGCATGACTTATTTTCAGATCACTCTCATATTGATGCATTCCCTTGCATGTTTTCTGTTTGTGACCTATTTTTTGATGCATTTCACATCTGCTTTAGCAACTCTGTGACAACCAGAAAATAGGGCTGTTTACTGAGTTCACAGCTGCTGCTAATATCCGTGCAACTAGCCAGAACTGACTGTTTTCTTGCTTAGCTCATCCTGTAGAATGAACCTCTCTGCAGGGTTTGTTGCAAGTTAGTTTCAACTGGAATGCTATCAAAAGTTTCCACACATTTGTGAAATTCTCATACTTCAGCCTTCCTAGAAACCCGGAAACATATGCACCCTCACTAATTCCAGTAACTTTCTTCTGTTTCCCATGGCTTAACTACATCAGCTTTTCACAGATAGTGAAAACAGCCTGTTGTAAATGGGATGAAATTCCTGCTGTCATTAGTTAACACTAATGCTACTGACAGCTTTGCACTTGAACCAAGTCTTTAAGGAAATGACTCTATTCGTCTAGTTTAAGGACACTAGTACCTATCAGCTCACACTGCAGTGTTTATTCATTATGGTAACTCCATTACCTTATTTTTCACTTAATTTATTTTTTTATACAGATGATGATTGAAGAGGGGTAGGAATGTGAATTAATCCTGCAGCATTTCCTTGTGACACCTTCAGTGAGTGGCTTGCTCAGGGTGCATCATCTCTCAATGAGGCTGCATCCTGTCAGGCTGAATTCCTACCTGTGCTGTCATCTGAGTGTCCGTGGGCGGTTTGCCATTTGCTACTCTTGCAGTTCATTACACTATGGATTAGTTACTTTCAGGACACTTGTTCCCACCAAAGAAAGATGTTATTGGACCTTTGCGGTGTAGGTGCAAGAAGTCACAGCTGTGTGAGGTCTGGGCAGTTTGATTTTGTTGTTGTTTGGTTTGTGCTTAGGCATTGATTGATAGCACAATATGGCTGGCAGCTGGTGTGTGTGCTTCTGGAAGTGAACAGAAGTCCCGGTCTCCATGAAACAATTAAGCTGGGGACACACTTATTCAGTTCCAGCTGTTTGAGCCCCTGCCTGAGTCTGCCCTTCCTGATTTTATAATACTGTTCAGCACTGTTATTGATCATCTCCCAAGCACTCATGTTTTTAATAATTGTGTTTCCTAAGCCACGTCGTGGATCTCAACTTTCAAGCCTTTCTATGTCCTTGTGAGGTAAACGTTACCAGGTTTGCTGTGATCTGAATTACAGATGTGGATACAGAGGCACAAAGGGTATAAAAGATCTGCCAAAGTCATTTCAGTGCATCAGAGACAAAATTAGGCAAAAAGATTTCTGACTCCCACCTGTGTCCTACTCTTCCAAGCAATTTTCATGCTTCATTCAATTTTGGAACTTCTGCTGTCACGGTGTCTCACAGGTAGCTTTCATTTCTTAATGGTTTTGAAGATTGATTTTCACCACTCCCACCCCCGCTTCATTTCCACTTGTTAATGAAGTATATTTTGAATTTGCTTTGGTCCATTGCGAAGCTCCTGGTGGTGACTCTAAAGTTCTTTCTAATCCCTACCTGCTGCATCTTAGGCAGTGACAGAAAATGTGATGACCAGTCTCTACTCATTTTACCAGCTGCAGGCAACAGGAGATATCAGACCATTTGTATGGGCTCCTTGTAGATGGACTAAAATGTTTAGTTGCTAATAGGCTTTTCAGTTTGCATTGCTCCACTTCAGATGTCCAGTGCTGTGGGGTAGCTTAAAAATATTTCTTGTGGTAGTTAACTAAACTTGGAATGCTTTGTTTGTTTGTTTTGTGACAATGACAAAGTGAGTGCCCATCATAGGAAGCTTTTGAACCAATTTTTGGTACCTAAAAGTTGTTGTCCACTGAAACCTAGATGCACAACAACCTTCTCTGAACCTCTGTTTCTTTCACCTTTCTCAGATACTCTGGGAAGTGAAATCTTGGTTCTTGGAAATCTGAGACATCTGCTTGTTTTGATTTGTTCTAAGGAGAGCCTGGATGAGTTACTGATACTAAGTACTTGAATTTGAGATGGCTAAATCTGTCTAAGCAAAATTCCACCTCAGTTTAAGGCAAAATGTAGCAATGGTGGAATAAATGGATTGGGAGTGGGCATTGTGCAGCTGAAAGTGGGTAATGAAGTGCCTTCTGTTATTTTACACAAGTCTCAGCATTTCTTTTCTGTACTGGGAGGTAGAAAGAACCAGAAATTAAGCCAGTCAGCACAGCTGTTTGTGGAGGTCATGATGTGTACACAACTCATTGACTCATAGATTCCTTGCCAAAACATCACCTCTTCTACATCTGTGAGTGTCCTCTAATCTTTCTGCACCAAAAGTCATCTTTGTTCCTTTAGCGTTTTTTTCCTCTCTGATTTCATTCAGCTGGAGAGATGGCAGGTATTCATCAAGGCAGCTCTCTGCTTCCTACCCAGGCAGTTCTGATGAACCCTTAGCACCTTTCCGTTTGGTCAGGAAAGTTTCTTTCTAGGGCTTTGCTGGTGTATCATTTTCTAGCTGCAATGGGTCGGTGTATGGATTGGTAAGCTGGCACCTGTGCACTTGACTTGTAAAGGCTCATTAAATCCCATTGCTGGAGAGGACTGTGGAACAGTGCAGGCAGAACAAACGCTAAAATACAGCAAACATCTTCCTCCATGGAAGAGGGAGATTCACCCAGTTGCAAAACAGCTGAGGCAAAAAGAGACCGCTGGAAATAGTCCACACCCAGTGCTCAGCTCTGCCCAGGTACCTTGTCCAGTCGTGTTCTGTGTATCTTCAACCATGGGGACTCCACACCCTCTCTGGGAAACCTGTGCCAATGTGCCAATGTCCAATCATACCTGCAGTAAAAGTTTTATCTTAAAAGGGCATTTAAGTTAGTTCGATTTGTGCCCACAGCAATTAGAAAGGAAGAGGCAGTTGTGTAGGTGGATTTTAGCAAAGTCAGGAGAAAGTAAACAAAGCATTAGACTGCCGTAAAACAGAATTCTGTAGCAAAAATGATGAATTTCCATGACACAGTGCAAATCGTCACTCTTAAGATTGGAAGAGGGAAATCCTTCCAGCCCCAGCTGAAATAGATGAGGTAGTTCACACCTCTCAGAATTGCAATTTGAGGCAGCCTGAAACACTATGGAGAGTGAGCTATGTCAGCATATGCTTTGGAGCATGTTCTCGATTTTATCTGTACATAAGAGCACAAGAAAATTTTCTTATTTTTTAGAGCTGAGCTGGATTTCTCCAGCACAATTCTGTGGCAATGGGCAAATTCCACAGGAAAGCTTTACAGCCACAGAACATATAAAGTCTGGAACATGGATAAACTGGTTAGGATAAAATAGAAACCAGCAAAACCCCCTGCCAAAATCTGAAGTGAAATGAATAGAGGTTCAAAAAAAGTTCATTCAGTATGCCTGGCTCCTTGTTTCCATAATTTAGGAAAAATTACATTTTTGTCACTAACATTGTTTTTAAATGTCAATAGAAACCAGACAAGTATATTTGTAAACCCAGCCCTGTCACATTGAATATATTAGGTTTTCCAGTACCAGCCTCTTTTAAGTAGGTCTGAGAAAGCATTAAAAGCTCAGTAACTCTCAAGTGTTAGGAAGCTATTGAAAGAGCTTGTTAGACTTTATGACAAGCAGGTTGAAATATAATAGGCCTGGAGCTTTGTGAAGGAGCCGGAAAGCTGTGGTTGAAGAGAGGACAGCGCCCAAGAGTTTGTAGACCAGATGATTTGTGCAAAGGGGATGTTGGAAGGTTGAAAGCAAAATAAACAAATGGGGCTACCCACAGGGACAGTGTTAAGCAGAGACCAAAATGCTTCCTTAGCTTGGTTTCTAAACACCAGTTAGTCTGTCTAACTAAAGAAGGCATTTTCAGTTAAAGTTTCTTCCTGTCCACACTCAGGCCAAGGAGCCATTTTCTGTTACCTAAGTGAGCACATTTCTGCTGACCCAACTTTCCTTAGCCTTTTACCTAGTGAGACTGCGGGTCTTTCTGCTAATCCAGAACAGCACAGTTCTCTTCTGACTGTCCTAGATGGCTTTGGTTAACTCTGTCCTTCCCTATTGGCTCTGTTCTTATCCCTCTGCTTTGGTATTGTTCTAAAACAGGCCACGTTATTTACACCAATCATTCATTTTCTGGTGGAAGCTTTTTGGTTCTGATGTCTTCTACTAGACCAACCTGGGCACCTAGGAAATGTAAGTTAGCCTCTGGCAAGATAGATCCTGCTAACCCAACAGACGTATTTTCCAAGCTCTTGGGTCCTTTGCCATGGCACAAGCAACAAGAAAAAATAAATGAATAAAGGTTGTTCCTAGCATTTATAGTTTTGAATGCAAATTTGAAGATGTGAGCTGAGTGCAGTAATAATTTATGTGACTTGCAGGCTTCTTTGAGCTGTAACTTAGAGGTGTGTACCTAGTCTTGTTCATATCATCCTGGGATTGAGAGCTCCCCAGGAATATTCCTTTTTTAAAATCTTCAATGGAGATGCATAGTAAAGAAAATGTAACTCTACAGAGACTGCTTGGCCTGTAATAATCACTGCATTCAGTTCATGGAGTCAAATTTAATGTAATTCATAGGCCTGTCAAAATGTAACCGAGTAAAAGTTATCTACCACTTTAAAACTGGGTTCTAGAGGCCCTGAGCATAGGTATGGTCACTAGAATATGTCAGCTCAAGACTGAGTTCCTCAAGAAGTGGATCAGGGAGCTGTTACAGCTAAGCAGTTGTTATGGCTGTTGATGGCTAGCTAGAGAATATTACATTACACTAACACATTTTTTTCCCAAATGATAGGATTTTTTTTACGCTTATTTCCTTTTTTACAGATATGACAGATCTGGGATATGTAAAAGAGAAGAGAATAGGGAAGCAGGAACATTTTTTAAAAAGCTCAGTGGTTTGAAATCATAGCTTTCTAATACCTTTTTGAATTATATATATGTTCTCTCTCTTTTACATAACATAGCTGCTTGGGGAAAAAAAAAAATCTTTCCTGTTATGGTTGTAAACTGCCAGTGTTTGTTACTGAATTTAACAGATCATCCCTTGTAAACCTAAGATTATTTTCCCTAATCCCTGCTGCACCTTGAACACATCACCAGGCATTCACCAAAGAAAGGTTAGTCCCAGCTGCCTCTGCAAGCACAACATCTCTGAGTCACTACAGACACTCTTCATGTAATTCAGTGATCCCTGAGCAGTTCCAAACAGGCCAACTCATTCCAGCCCTACCAACATATTCCTCGCTGAGTCAGGAAGGACACAGAGCCTTTGCGTATGCCCGCTGTCATGCAGAAATGTCACTGTCTGTGAACAATACCAGATTACACCTGACAAAACCCACTCTGAAGGGAATTCCATCATAAAAAACCGGAACAAAACTAAATAATAACATGCTCTATTCAGAGTACCTGACAGATACTGGGTATATAAACCTACGTTCCTCCAAAGTCACATACTTGGGAGTGTATAGAACCATCCTGTGCAACAGTGCATGGCTACACCACAAAACAAGGACAAATTTCTTCACTCCATGTTTGTTTATACCACATCTCTTTGGACATTCTCCTCTTATTGAGTGCAGTAGCTGGAACCTGTTCTTCAAGCTCCATTATATAAAGGTGAAAGTCTCAGCTTTAGAAACCAGCATAGCTGGACTTGAAAAACATTTATCTTCTCCCATTTCATGGCTCAGCAATTCATACTCTGCTACTGACCAGTTCACTGCCTTACCTGAAGTTTTGTTGCGGTAAGTTGAAGAATTCTGTGAAAATCAGGAATTATCTTTTCTTTTTCACATTATATATTTTCTAGGGCTTCTTTATTTTACTGGAGGGATAATGAAGTAATCTCAGAAGAGCATCTTATTTGCTGATTGTGTTATAATCATCATATGCCCAATACAAAGTATGGATTCCTCATCTTAATAATATTCTCCTGGAAGGAAGGTTGGAGTCAGGGAAAACTCCTGTATAGCTAACCTTGGCAGTATTCAGTGTGTCTAGCAGATGCCAAGTGCAATGTTCTGGATAAATCATTGCTAGCTAAATCTTAGCTAATATAACAAGTAAAATATATGAATCCGTTATTTTAGCAAATGCATGCTGTCAGATCTAATCCTGGGTTTCCAGCCTCTAAAAATGCAGGTGGTGCATATTAGTGATGAAGTGAACAGTTTGAGGAGGAAGGAGCTTAAAAGTATCCTAAATTCAAATTACTGATGTAGAAACTTGAAACACTTATATCCATGGGAAGTTTTTCCTTTTTCCTTTTTTTTAAAACCACTCAAGTGCAGACATACTTCTTCCTGACATACTTCTTCATCTTTTACTACCACATGTTTGTGGGAGCAGGAGGTTTTGGAAATTTGAAAAAATAACTTGTAGGTCTGTAGAACTTTCACTAGCTCTGTTTGGGCTGTAATTTGCAGCCTGAAAGACATAAAGTAAAGATTTCCAGGAAATAATGTGGCTTAGATTAATCAATGCTGCTGCACATGTTTGAGTCAATTATTCAGAGGAAACACAAAAATTCTTAACTGTTTATAGAATCTAAAACCAGTATAAATAAAGCATTGCGCTCCAAAACTTAGAGAAGTTTTTATCTTAGGAGGATTAAGTGCCTTCACTTGTTTTCTTTAAAGAAAACAAAACTAGTATTCTATTTTCTGATTTTTACCAGGATAAAATTTTTCTTTATAAAAAGAAAGAAAATGAATGAACACAGTTGATACTAAAGATTAATGTATCTTTATAAATTTGCTGAGCAGTAACTTGCTTGTTTTGCACACTAATAAATTTTGAGGTAAAATTCTATTAATCTGTGTCCATTTTCTATTTTGAGGTTTATATTCAACAGTAAAAAACTGTATGGGAAAGGACTTAAGAAAGGCTGGTGGGGGAGGATGGGAGAAAAAATTAAGTGAACTTTGAGGTCAGTGTCATAAAGATACCACCTAACCTGATTATTGTCTGCCCTCTGGAGAGGGGAGAATCTTACACAGCTGTATTAAAGTTGAGAAAAATGAGAAGCTGAAGAGGAAATTGTATTACTCTCTGAGTAGGTTATGTTGTACAGTTAATGAGTGATGGCTACTTAAGATTCCTTAAAAAAAAAAAGCACTGGAGTCATGTAACTGAACAAGAAAAGGTAACTAAAAATCTTGTACCTTAGCCACAAAAGTGAGGTGAATATCACTTAGTATACAACTGGTTTCTCTTTTGTAGGAAGCCAAAGGCTCTCCACTAAGAGGAATACATTGGTTACAGGTTTGGAAGGGTTTGTTCCATATCCCAACAGTAATCTTCTTATGATGGCATGGCAAAGTCTACATAGTACCTTACTGTTTTCTTTAACTCTTCAGCTTCACTTTCCTGAGGCCCCAAGGTTATTTCTAGGCAGAGATGCATTTGAGCAAAGAGAAGTTGTGAGGGAACTGAAGGGCAGGTACCCTGCATCATGGGCGGTGCCAATCGGGGGAGAAGAGCACTGGGGATGGTGTGACTCTGTCTTGCTGGCTGCTGCCTCAGCCTGTGCCTTCCCTGCTATCAGGCAGCACGTAGACTTTTGGATAGGGGTGATGGGGATGCTGAGAACTGAGTGTTGGAGAGTGGAAGAATCAAGGGGAGTGTGCCTTCACCTGATCTTTACCACGATGGCTAAGGACAAAGGAATCTTGCTCTTTGATTTTTCTGTGGTAATGGGCTTTTTAATCTTGAGTGGCCTACCTTTATGTAAAGCCTCTATCCTCTTACTTTATTCAGAAAGCACAAGATGTTTTTCAATTGATTCCCACTGAAGTGCTCACATTGAAAACATTTCCAGAGTTACACAGTGTGGAAGAAATACAAAATTAAAGTCCTTCAGTGTAGAAGTATACATGAAAAGATGGATATTTCTGTAGCTTTGAAAAACGGGTTGTCCTTCAACTCCTTCTACTTCAAATCCATTCTGGGAAACTTTCTCAATTAATGAACACTGTTCAAACCTTCTGTCTCTTTGCTGGGTAGAAGGACAAGCAACATTTTTACAAGTTACTCTCACAGTTGAAATGTGCTTATTAGCAACACTTAAATTGCTTGCCTGTTGCAAAGTAAAAATAGGTGCCTTTAATCAAACTATTTTTCATATATTAAATTCCCTATTTTGATTTTTATCTATGCTTGGACTTCAAATGCAGAATTGTACAAGATGCTAATTTTGGCACATTTGTTTGAGACGTAGTATGTACATTTCTGGTATGTACAATAAATTTTATGTCTAATATTTAGTGTATCTATTTTTCTTAGTTACTAGAGGGGCAGGGCAGCAGAAATCCTCGACTCAGTGGCATGGTTGCTAATGCTTTGATTGGGTGCATTGACAGAGTTTTAATGTTGGCTTTCTTGAAAGTGTTTTTGGTGCAGAGTGCTTGAAAATAATTAAATAGAAACATTACTGCACAAGAAACTATCATTTTTAGCTAAGCCTGATACAAAGAGAAATGAATGATTTGCTGCACTGCTTTGAAATGCAAGAACTTAAAATGCAGGCATTGGTTTATTCTGCCTTTTGTTACACTGAGCACTTTGGAAATGTGCAGAGCAGAGAACACAGACTTTTTTTTCCCTCTTTTAACAACTAAGGGTTTAGAGCGGCTGCTGGCGCAGGAGGAAATGCCATTAGATAGATACAAGAAAAGCCAATATTCTGTGTTATTCGTGCAGACAACTAACATTTGAAACTTGCACGAAGTGCTTCCACTTAAAAGCTGTCAGTCACATCGGTTATAAAAAGCCCAGAGCACTCAGGGACTGTCAATCACTTCTTAGGAGAGAGAGCTGACATCTTAACATTTACTTTGCCAGTATTTACCAGATGCAGAAAACCAAAGGGTGAAAATTCAAATGAAAACACACATTCTTGCTGATCATATAATACAAGAGAAACATTTGGATCAGTTACTGTAGCTGCTCACCTAGGAGCCTCCAATCCCGAGAAGGTTTTTCTCTCTTGCTCTATGAATAGATCTGTTGCAGGCTGGCTCTGCCGTGTTGCAGGGAAAAGGCTTTTGCACAGTGTCTGTGGAGGGCTGGCACAAAATTGTCAGGTGAGGAAACAGGCTAACTCTGGCCCATTACGTCTAGGGGAGTAGCATGAAATGTGCAGAGGACTTGGAAAGGGCACATAAAGGGCATCTACCTTGCTTTTTTTCTTATGGTAATAGGGATGTGGGTGTTGTAATTATCAGGCTGATGACATATACTCGTGCAAGCAGGGGATTGGCAAGGAAAGGAAGAGGAGGAACCAGTTAATTCAAATACATCTTCTGATCTTTTTCTGTATGTTTCTAGATCTAGTTATCCCTGGATTACCCTGATGCTTTAGATATCGATCCTGGTGCTTCAGTGGTAATGCAACCGTGGGTGGCACTGTGAATTCAGCAGCTGGGACCTCTGGTCAGAACCACTGTTGTTGTCACAGAGCAGGAGGAATACGTACAGCTGTGACCAAGGTGCAGAGATGGTGTTCACACACTGCAGGCTTATACACGTGCTGCTCTATTGAAGGAAAAAGGAATGTTGTCCTTGAGGCTGCCTCCAGCAGTTCACTGGACCTGAGTACCCAGTATTGCATTCCTACAGCTGCATGCATCTGAAGGCATCCATGGGACTCTTGCTCCATCTTTGACCAGACTGTCAGTGTAAGTCAGCATGGCCAAATACAACAACTATGGAAATGTTCAGAACCCTGTTTTAAATAAAGTCATTCATGTGAGTGCCTCTTTACCAGACTCTTCTGGAAACAAGCAGCTTCCAATGTTTGTATCTCTTGGAGTGGGGCAGCCGACATCTGCAGCAAGTTGTTCACTGATGATCCCCGATTTTTTTCACTGTGTGCATCCAAATGCTAGTCTCACAATTCTAACACAGCCTTTGGTTCTGCAAGTCATCTTCCATGTGGAGTTCCACCTGCCATTTGGAGCAGAATTTTGTTCCAGATCAAAACTCTAGATGAGGTTTTTAGAGAACTACTGTAACTGTAGATACTTATATATGAATTTCTAGAACCAAAGTCATGTCCCCATTCAGTTACCATTGTAGTCAATGAAAGTTAAATCAATGGAGTTTATGATCATGTGATTTAGTTTACCTTGGAGCAGACACTTCTCAGCTGACAGCAGAACAGTTCTATAATCTTCATTGACTGTATTGAGTAGGTCTCCTTTGACCGTAGTAGGAGTTCATACACTTACTGTATATTAAGTGCCTTAATCTTGAACCAAATCCCACCCTTGCAGCCAGCTGCTGAAGTGACTCTGCCCATTTGGAGGACTTCCCTACTGGGATTATAGCCATGTCTTGAAACTCATATTCCCACACATGTGGAGCTGCCATATTTTCTTTCATAGCAGGGCTGTTTGACATGGTATATGCACACTTTAACCTTTCAGGCATCTTTGACTTGCATACAGACTTGCCTACAGCTGTGGCAACCCCAAGCCCACTGTGGCTAAGCAGACCAAGTATTTACCAGTTACTGGAGATCTTTCTCGGTGTATTTGTGTGTTGGGTTTATATATTAACCAGTGGTGTGAATAATACCAATTTAGGTTATGGAATATGTGTAAACTAATTACATGACAATCAACAAGGTCTTGCTGCTGTGAGTGTGTATACATGCATGGAAACTATATTATGAGTCACAGATTACTGTAGGGTTCAGGTAGAACCTTCATGTTTGATCAATAAGATCAAGCAATGTGTTTGGGGACTTGACTGAAGATAAAAAGTTTCCTCTGTTTTCCCCTTGGAAATGGGGAAAAACTGGAGTAGTATACGCCACAGCTCGTGACCTTTAGTTATCAAGGGAAAAAGCATATTTTCTCATTGTTTCTTACATGTCACGTCTATCTGTTTATATGTGGGCCAGGCCTGTATTCTCTAGTGCTTTATTTTTGTATTAGGAAGTTGTTTCTTCCCCTTGGGAGACTCTTCATGCTCCTTTCAAGGGTAAATAAAGAATGCTATTCACCATAACAATAAGTCTAGAAAAAGTAACAGAAAACAAAATGTCCCTGTATACATTTTGAATAGCTGAAACTTGATTACATCAATGCTCTGCTAATCATCTTCAGATTTTAATGCCAAAAACCAGAAGGCTGTGATTTGTATGAACCAGAGGTTGGAACTAAGAGAAAGACAAATAGCTTAATGTAAGAAAATGTAGACTGAATGTGTGTTGAGTAATTTCCTAATAGAAGCAACCACTGGTATGCAGAACAGACTTCAGTGGTCCACAGAGGATGTCTAATAAAATGGGTATTTTTTTCTTTGTTTCTCTAAATACTGCAGTAGTTATTCGTGAAAAATACAGGGCAGAAGAGAGATCTTGTGTTGTATCCTCACCTCCTCTATGTCCTGTGGTCCCATGTCCTAGGGGTCCTTTGTTGTGCGATATTGAAGATACAGAGCACACAGATTCAGGAAAACAGATCATGAATTCCTGTTTGTACTGGTTATTCCTTTTCTCCCCTCCTCTGATGATACAGAAATTTAGAAAACTCTCGATGTTGTAACCTGAAGCTCCACCAGACAAAGAGGATATTGTAGCAGAGGGAGTTTAGGACTTGCCTGCCTGAACAAGATACGGCATTCCCAGAAGTACCAATTCCCTGTCTGCAGATCATGAGCTGGAGACCTGTTCAGGTGCTGTGCAAGTTACTGCTACTAGCTGAATGCCAGCCTGTAGTATGGGGGATCCCCTTGTGAAATTTCTTGCAAGAACTAAATATAAATTCCATTAATTCACTCTTACCAGAGAACATGGGAGTTAAATAGTTATGTGCATTAACTTTTAAAAACACAGCCTGAGGTAGTTCAAAGAGCTCCAACCATGAAATAAAAATAGGGTCCTTTTCACCTCAGATGTAATTGTTGTAGGGTAAACCTCAGGTATTGAATCATCTATCCTTTTGGAAAAGTGAATGATTCCAAATTGTTGGAGCAGCTTCCCTTTTTTCATCTAGTGATCATAGCAGAATACAAGAGGAATTCCATGAATATTATCCAGGTGAAGGATAATAGGAACTGACCTAAAATATTCATGTATTGTTGGGTAAATCATCAGCTAACAAGGCAACATAACTTAAGACTGCTTCTTTCTCTGAGCAACATTCAGAATTTTAGACATGACCTTAAAGATAAGGAAATGGCTTCTGAAATGGTCATTTTACTGGATGCTTGTTGAGGATGAACAGTTTTACACCTTTTGGAAGTCCCTTTTACTTAAAGTTGTGACTGTCAGTCACTGGCAATGCTCATAATGTTTTGGGAAAATTGATTACAGTCAAAATGTGTGCAGATATTAAAAGGAGGCAGAGTTTTCTCTAATCTGCTGTCAAAAGCTATTTTTGTCATAAAATGACAAATGAAATGAAATGAAATTCTAATAAATGTGGGAATTTGAAAAAACCAAACATATTATTAAAAAGTCTTTGGAAAAACACACAAGGCATAAATATTCCATTTGCAAATTTCAAATTACTTCTTAGACTGTTGTGGTAGAACAGAATTAGTATTGCTACTGTGAAGGCATGACACGTCATGAGCTTGTCTTTAAAAAAAAGCTGTGGTAATTTCTTGGTTTTAATTTTGCCGTTTGATTTCTCCACTTTTTTTTTTTTTTTTTTTCATCTCTGGACTTCACACATTCATGTTTTCTCCACAGCAGCAAGACCTATGTATTTTATAATATGTATGTACGTATGCATTTGGTAAAATGCATGATTATTGAAAAAGTAAATGCCTCGAGGAAAAGGGCCTTCAAGAGAAATATCAAATACTCTGAGATAAAGTCTTAGAAGCTGGCAGCATGAAATGAGGAAGTATTTGCAAAAGCTCCATAGCAGTAAATAGAGAGAAGGCCTCTGGGATGGTTAGGTTGGGCTTCTGTTCTGGATGATCTTGTTCGCCATTGCGGTCACTTCTCCACTGCCTGTAGAAAGAAACATGGTCTCACCAGGCTGGAGGTGGCTTTTGTGAACAGCTCTTAAAGGGATCATGAGGGGAGACTTTTAATGTAACAAGCTGCACTTGCAGCTCCCGTGCATCTGTGGTGATCTCAGGATGCATGAGGGCTGTAATTCTGTCCTGAATGAGATGCACTGGTCCAGCTTACCTGAGAGCTAACACTTACCATGTGCATAGATCCTTGCTGAATAGCTGCTGCTGGATACCTGCAGGAGTTTGGGAAAGGGTGATAAACAGGTTTGTGACAGCCCGTTTGATACGCTGTGACGCTAATAGCTGGAAAGAGCGCTCTGTAGGTAGGGAACCGCTGTGTGGAATTAGTCAGTCACCAGTCTGCTCACAGCGCCGTACCAGGAGTAGGCTGCGGATTTGAGCCAGACGGTTGGTGCACTCCTGTAGGCATCCAGACAAGCCCGTTCTGCGATGACATTTGCTACGCTACAGATATGTCATGGATCATTTTTCACAGCCATGTTGAAGTGGCTTATTTATTATCATCTGTTCTGGTGTTATATCCTGGACATGGGAGAACTGTTTACTGTACCACAGTGCCAGGAATTCCTTGTTACTGTGCAATCTGATCCCAGGAGAAGGCTTAGGAAAAGGCTCATCGCTTTCCTCAAGGCTGCAACTGCTACAAGAAGACACTCCAGACTGAACCGCCAAGTCAAATCCCAGGAGTTACAGCTGAAGTTAGTGGTTTGATATTTAAGTGAATGACCTCTAAGCGAAGACATACTGGATTTGTCATCATTCTACTTGCCTCAGCTTTAGAAATCAAATACCAAAATTGTTGCCAGCAGAACAATTTGACCTTGGGTGTAGGCAGCTCTGTCATTAGTCCACTTGAGATTTGCTGAAGTCACATTATAAAGAGCAGTGATTCTCAGCAACACTTCAAAGATCGCTACGGCCTGCAAAGCCATGCTGCCGTAAAAGGTTGGTGTTACGAGGTAGTGTGGTAGCCCAGAGTGCATTCAGAAAGTTGACAGTCATCTATGAACAGGATGCCAAGGAATTGCTGCCATTACTGTGCTAGAGTGTGGGGAGTTTTCAGTGTTATTTTTCACAAGGAAAGGAGCTAATGACTTTAAGAAATGGTAACAGGACATGGTTGTTGTGTTTTCTAGGCTTAGTGTGTAATTCTTACCATTTCCTTACCTTGCCCTGTATCAGAATAACACTTGCTACCGTTAAATACTGTGAAAACACACTTCTGGGCAAGTCACTCACTTTTCTTTGGGTTGCTTGTCCAGTTTGATTTATGTTGCTATCCTAGAATATTATTTCCCAAAATTTCTATCAGTACGATTAATTAATTTATCAGCTACTGCCTGTCATCCAAGATGACTCTTTTGTTATTAGAAAAGAATCGGATTGATCTTCTTGGAAGCCAGGCTAGTGCAAATTCCAGTTACCGTGGGTAAAAGTGCACTGCTGTATGTGCTGCAGGAAATCCCACTGAATTTACTGGAGAACACTTATATTCAGTGTACAGGTTTTTAAGTGACCCAGCATAAGAATGCCTTTGCTTCCAGTTGTTGCCTGTATGAGGATAGGACTGGGAGACTCCAAACAATAGCATGGCCCCATTGCACCAGGTCTTGTTTACCATTGGAAGAGTGTTGTGATGGAAACAGCAGATAAAAGTAGTCATCTTTAGTCTGCAGCTGGAAGGTAGGATAGATGGTTTGCCTGAGATGGCATGGAGGGGAACACTGTTTTCCTTAAGTACAGAGTTTCAGCCATTTCCTTCTTCCTGCTACAGCCTAGCCTAGGACTGGAACAACACAAGGTGGGACCTGCTGTGGAGGAAGTTTGCCATGACTTGCCTGCTGGTTTCCAGCTGGGGAAATGAAATGCCAGCAACCCACTTGATTAAGGACAGAAGATGAGCAGGCTGCCTGGGGGAGTTTTGTGCTCTTAGGAGCCTTTAGGTCAGACAAGGAGAGGATGCCAGTTTGCCCCAGCAGCTGAGCAGCTGCTGGAGTGCAATGGCACAAGTTCCCCCAGTTCACAATTAGGAGAAGCTGCATGTCTGGGACTGGCTTCCCTGCTTTCATAGGAGACATTAGCGCTGCCTGACCAGCAAGGTGGCTTTCAGGGCAAGTGGAGGTGCAGTCTGTTGAGTCAGGAGAGGGCTCATAAAGCTTTGTTTTCAACGTTGTCACGTCTTGGTTTCCCGTTGGCAGTAACAGGTTTTCCTGTCAGTACCATCAATGCAGAGGTAGAAGCAAGAATTCAGCTAAACCAGCTAGAATAAAAGATCTGGGACCTGTGGCAATGCAGTAGTATAAAGTCTTAAAAAGTGGGCTGAAGACAACTATCTAAAGAAGTGTTGTCATTTACTGAGAAATTTACTTTGCCAGCTAGTATAAGTCCAAATATTAAACTTGTTAAGATTTTTATTTTTTAAAGCAACTGTAGCATGAAGGAGAAGATTATAGAAGATGTTGAGACTTTGTTCTTTTTTTTTAATGGAGTCTTGTTACTGAGCCAGGACATGAAAAGTGTCTAGGAAGAAAACTCAAATTAATCTGTTCTAATCCAATAGAATCCAAAAGTAGGCATAAAACAATGGCTGAACAAAATGAACTCAGATTTAAAATTCTTTTATTATAATGTAGCAGTAGTCAATAACAAAGGAAATTCATTTTGCTTTGTTAACTTTGTGATGTTTGTTAGATTAGCAATGTCCTGTGAAAACACTATACTCAGACAGCAGAGTACAGCTATTTCTAGGATATGTATAAATATTCTTGCTTCTGGTGTGCTACAAAAGAGGGAAAATTAAGACATGCCATACTGTACTCCTAATTCTAACCTGCTATTTCACATGTTTTAATTTGCCAGGCACAAGTAAGGAGTCATTCAAAGATTTAATATGTGCTGCCCCATTGGTTCTGATAAACATGCACCCGTGCCTGCTAGTCAGAGAACTTCAGTACTTAGGTGGTGTGTTTTGTCAGTCTGGTTTGGTGCTTCAGGTTATTCCTCACTGTCGCTGAAGTGGTGAATCAGAGTGGTTCTGTGCTTACACCTATATAACCAGAAGCATAAGTTGGCCTGTAAGTGATTGTTAATAGAGCAGCAATGTGCTTATATTGTTTTGTTTGACCTGCTTCTTAATGAAGAAGTCATTATGCATTAGGACAGACTGTATTAATTGTTAATCTCTCCACATGGTGAAACTGATCTTTTATGAGCTTATAAAATGTTTCAACCAAATTTGACAGTGGCATAGGGTTTATTAAGTGTCTTACATTCTTGGAAACAGGTGGTCAGGGAGAAGGCAGCAAGAAGGCTTCCAGGCTGCAAGACCCAGAACCTGTCAGACCTCTGAGTGCCCATAGTGGAAGGAAGCCCTGAGATGCAGGCACTCATGGGATCTGCTGATCACAGAGCTATTTATCTGTATGGAAGACAAAAACCTCTTACCAATCCTGATAAGTTCTGCTTCTGCTCATGGTTCTGTATACCTTTACATTTTAAAAATATCTGCTGCTTTCAGTTAGAGAGGGATAGAAAAGGAACATTTAGGACTTTTCACAAACCTGAGCTACAGTTTTGTTCATGTCCCCGCCAACCTTACCAGCATGCTATCCACAATGGGAAGTCTGCACTCTCAGCCTTCCCTCTGCTACTTTCCACCACCCCCATCCTGGCTGCACCAAACTGTCTTCATGTGAGCTCTGGCCCTCAGCCTCTTCTTTTTAGCTGGGCTCATTTTTCTGAAGATGAGTGAGTTGAACTAGCACATAGAGATAGGAGTGAGTGTCCTCACTACACACTTCCGATTTCACAGTCTGTCCCCCTTCCCCTGCATGGTAACACACGTGAATGTCATAGCTCAGGCGCCTCTGCTGGCCTAGCAATTGGAAGCTGAAACAACCTATTTGGGATATTGTAAGGTCTGGTTTTGCAGCTATGTCTCACAGTTAGTTTGAACAGAATCCAACTGAGCAGGAACTCTGAGGGTGTTTTCTTCTCTACCTCCTCATTCGTTAACAACGATTGCTAGAACCTGATGCACTGGTGGAAATTACTCAGCTCCTCCAATGGCCTCAGAAATGGGACAGGGTTTAACTGAAGCAGCTGAAATGGCTTCTCCACCAGCAGAAACAATAAGAGACATAGAAAGTTACCTGGGTTTTTGTGTGCTCTGTGCCTCACAGCTTAAAAAGCATCTCAGTGCTGGTTGTAAGGTTCTGAAATAAGTTAACAGTGTTATCTGCTGTGGCCTCACAAGGGTTCTCAAACAAAACGTGAACATACACATTTTGCTATCTGTGTGATGTCTGCTGTGTGTGCGAACCAGAGTACACTTCCTTTAAATGTTACTTTTGGATTCATGTTTTAACTAATTGCCTTTGTGCAGCAAATTGCAGTACCTTTCCCTTGCATTCAGGGAGCAATATACTGCTTGTGCCTAATTTTAACATCTCTCTTCTTGTGCACAGAAAGCTGAAAGATTCTGCTTTCTTGGCAGAAAACAGCAGCAAGTTCAAACTCTATTAAATTGAGTCTGTAGAGTGATTTTTATTGCAATGGGAGAAGCATTCAGAGGTAACAATTGTACCAAGCTCACACTTAAGGCAGAGAAAAAGACTGGCTACTAAAAGATCCTGACTGAGACATTTTCAAAAGTGCTTTAATCTCCTGGGTGTCCAGCCAACATTGGGCATCTACAAGTGAGGTCTTGACATATGGAGCTTATTATAGTTTTAGGATAGGATGGAATGGAGTCTAGAGCTGCCATTTAGCCCTTCAGCTCTATATGTAGGGATGCTGAGCCCATGGTCTGGGTGCCATATCTGCTCTTTGTACTCTCCTGCTGTGTTTTTTGAGGATCTCACAGGTCTGTCAGTGTCACCTCATGAGGAACTCTCTTGATCCTGGTGAGCCAGCCACAACAAGTGACTTGTTTTGCAGCACCAGCTTTACCACCCAGTTTCCCACCTACCCTACCATCTTTCCAAGAGGATGCCCCCCATGTAGCTCACAGACAAAAATGCTGCAGTATCAACTGCAAGGACATTTTAAGTAAACACTTGGGTTCACTAATGCAGATTTTTGAACAATGTACACTGACAGTGCCAAGACCAGCCACCACAGCTGAAACTCGTGTACTTTGTCTTTTATTGCTTTCTGACGGTGGCTCTAAGCAAGGCTGTTCTCACAGTCCTGCCTCAAAGCTTGTGTTTACTTCATAAGGCATGGAAGCGTGTCACAAATTGATTTTGATGGAAAGAGGGAACGGAAAAGTAACGTTCTCATGTTGTGTCTCTTTGCTCCGGCACTGTACTGATTCAGTCTCACTTTTTCTTGTTTCTGTTTTTTAATGTATTCCCTATCTTCTTACTCTATTTTCCTGGTTGGCCCACCTTTGCTAAATGTCTATATTAATTCAATCAACAAGTAAACCATTACATGAGGAATCCTGCAGTTTAAATATGAAACTCTGATTCATATGGGAAGTGGGTTTTATGAATTTGCTTTAATGAAAGCAGTCTTAGCAGCTCACAGACAGAAAAAAACCCCCACACATGGAAAATATGCATAAGCTGTTTTTGTTTCAGCTTTTAGGAAAATGTTTATGTTGTGCTATGGTTAATACAAATTAAATTATTGTTGTTAAATCCCCAAATAATTTTGTTTTGTTTTTGTTTAAAAATGGGATAGGCCCATGCCTTTCTTTATTTGTAGGAACAAGCAGAAGACAGAAAATGATCTTACTGAAATGATTTATTGTTTTGGTTTACAACCATGAAAGGGAATGGCATTTTCAAGGCTGTATGTGTGCCCAGCTGTTGGCAGCTCACATTTCAATGGTCAAAGGATAAGATTATTATTCACAGAAAAAAAAGAAATTGATTTATCTTCTATCACTCTTTAAATGCTCATAAGAAGCTGGCTTCCATCGTTACCAATCAGGCTTTGTTGTCTTGTGGGTGTGAAAGTGGCTGAGGTACACATGCAACTTTTCTAAAACCTCATAATCATAAGCATACTTGAGCACATTTCTGCCCTCTTTTCCTTAAAGTTTTTACATTGTATTTACATTGAATTTCTGAGTGAACAGAATGCGAATCATACACAGTTTAAGTACAGTATACCTGTATTGCTTCCAAACTATTAGTCTTGCTTAAAAGAATAGCAGTTTCCAGATTTAAAACGCTGACAGAGGTTGTTAGAAGTTGGAACATTAACATACCATTTTTTTCTTTTGCTCTGTTAATTCCAAATTCAATTATGCTTTCTGGAGACTGAGTACAGTCACATTTTAAATATGAAGACACAAGTACAATTTATATGGACTGGCTGGTTTCTGATCAGAAGGGTAAGGGCTGTTTTCATTTTATTCTTTGCAGCTACTAGCTTCTCCTGTGGTCTTGGAAAGAAAATATTAGCAGCAATATTAATATAAAAAACTGAGGAAGTAGCATTATGGGGCGAACAGAGTAATCTGGTCTCCTTCCTACTTCTACTGTCCATCTGCCCTGGGCTAGAAGAAATTTTTGGTGATAAGGATAATTATACCAAGAGAAACTTAAATGGCTTTTTGATTTATAGGGCATATAGAAGTCAAGCTGAGTGTCCAGGTCACTTCTAGATAAACCAAGAATGAATAAAACATGCAATACTAGAGTAACAGTAAGAGCAAGCCATGCCACTATCCTTACCTTTTGCCGTAAAGATGTGTGAGTCAGGGCAGCCAGGTAAACTTTGTAGCATAATTTGCAGGGTCTTTGGGACCAGCACAGAATATTAATTCTGATACCATGAAAGAACTCTCTGAAGCTATGTCTTTGTCCTTCATTTTGTAGTAGTTTACTGAACAAAAGCTCTAAAATCATCAGCATTTCCTTGTTCTAATAAATTTTTCAGAATTGTGTGTGTATGTGTTGAAAAGTTACTTGCTTTGCTGTTCGTTACTTCTGCCTCTCAATTTTCTCTACAAACAGAAATAATCAAATTTTCCTTTTTAGTAAGTCACTGAAATTTTTCCATGAGTGCAGTAACTTAGGATTTTGAAAAAATTTAAATTTGTTTAAAATTTCAGTTTTGCAAGAAACAGACTCCTTAGAATTTGGAGTTTATTGTAGTCGAAAAAAAATCAAAAATTCAATTACTGCTTTAGAAGTATGTTAGTGGTTAGGGTTTTTTTAAAATTTCATTATTAAAATAGGCCATAGCTTTCAAGGCATGCACGATTTTATAGTGCAATAATTTGAGAAATTAATCTTCATTCCAATGAAGTTTAAAATCAGCAATGAAGGGTTGAGCATACAAACTAAGCAACACCATGGAAAATATGGAAGGCTTATAATTTGCTTTTATTTATCTGCTGCACATGTGGAACTAGGAGACTGCAGATCACAAGGGGTGGTGAATTCAGTTGTTGCATCTAAAAAGGACTTCTGATTCTCAGAAGAGATGTGCTTTTGTCTGAGAGAACCCTTGGCATCTGCATGATGTACTGGAATGTATCGCCTCACTTGCAAAGCTGGAACTGTGTGTTATGTTCAGGATTTTATTTCATAATTTTTTTTCCATGCTAGTTTTCTGGAAGTTTCAACTTTACATGATTATTCACAGACTAATTGCAAATAGCCTTGTATACCTTTTTATCTATGTATCATCTCCTTTAGCATTTTAGAGGAACTTCAGTGTTCTTGTTGGGTGGCATTTTCTTTTTTTCCTTTTTTTTTTTTTTTTTTCTGGACTTGGGTAGTCATTTCTTAAATGAGGAGAAAGTTCTTTCAATTTCTTTTGTCTTCTTTCCTTTCCTTCTCCCTGTTTATACCTCTCCATGGAATTTGACTAGCAGAACCAAGATTTTTGTCTCTATGATCATACATCATCAACAATGGCAAGAGGTATAATTAGCTTCATAATCAGATTATATCATAGAATCACAATCTCTCAGATGTTTAATTCCATTGTCTGAGTGTCCAGACAGCTGCCTGTAATTGCCAAGTACATAAGTGTTTGCAGGTCTGTTACTGGTTGCCATAAACTTCAGTAAGACTGATTTGTAAGAAAGTGATATTCCCCTGGCCTAGATTTTAAATTGATGTTTTTCTATGGCAGAGATTCAGTCCCTCTAAAATCATCATATATGCAAGTATCAGCCTCAGATTTCAATTGGGAAGGGTTTTTAATTTTTAGACTTGTTTGGGGTAAGTTCTCAGTTTGTAAAGTTTCTGTCACTTGAAAGGCAAGAGTGCATGAAAGAACACAGCTGACTGGATTCATCTGAACAAGGCTGAGTGGACTGGAGAAAGCCTAATGAATTAAACAGGCTTTTGCAAAATTTGGGCCAGGTGATTTGCTCCAGAGACTTTAAGTGGTGTGGTAGCCCACTGTTGGAGGCTGTAGTTGTTAAGAATAAGGGTGAAATCCTGGTGCCATGGAAATGAACAACAAAAGTCCCACAGATCTCAGAAAGGGGCCATGATTTAACCCAACATCCAGCTTTTCTCCCTTGCCAAAGAGACACTAAAATCAAAGTAATTGCAGGAGAGAGCAAAGGAGAGGAGAGAATTTTCCGTGCAAACAGTCATTAATCAGACAGCCATTTTATAAAGAGATAATACTGAGGACTTGCTCACAGTTAAGGGAATTTTTATGTCCCAGGGTTTTTCCAGTTTTGCCAGATGCTAAGTCAAAAACAAGGCAGGAGGAAGAAGATCATAGAGAGAAATAATTTGGCCACTTTGTACACTGCAGAGAATCAAGTTCTTGTGCTAGTTTTTAAGTATTATATGCCCAGAAGGGAATACCAGAAAGAAGCACAGAACTGTATAATGAAAATATAAGTAGACCCAGACCAACGGGAAGCTCAGTGTGATTCTGACAAGCTTTGATTTGCCAAAACCTTGCCTGTGCTGCAGTCGTTTCCCTGTATCCCCACAGTGCAGATGTCTTTAGGAGTATGAGGCACGCTCCTCCCATTCCAGTTTTCTAGAAATGGATGAAAGCTTAAAGATTTCCACATGCGGAGGGTTATTTATTTTCCTCCCACTAACAAACCTAGTTCTCAATCAGAAATTTTCATTTCACTTTGCCGAAGTCTTTTACAGTTCTTTGCCACTGGGGGCAATCCAACACAGGTGTTGCCACGGCCAGCGCTCCTTGTGCTTCGCAAGCACGGTCCTGGGGAGCCCGTAACAGTTCAACCAGCTAACTTGAAGAAAGAAATGAATTCAGTAAGGCCACATAAAAACAACATCTACTGTGTATCACAAGAAAATGAGGAGATATTTATCTCTGAGTAAGAAGGAAAGATGATAGCAACTTTAAGATTTAAATTGATCCAAGTATATGATGCTAAAGATCCTAAATGGTTTCAAATTGCGGAAGATTGTCTTGTAATTTGTATATATTGCTTCTGTAGGCTGCTGAGGAAGCTAATTGCTATACATCCTGTGGTTAAGTTATCATCTTTCTCAATGACTGAAGACCATAATTTTATCTTTAGGTGAGTTTATTGCTACCTGTCTGTTCCGTTCATTTGTATGCTGGAACAGTCTGACAAGCCTCCTGTTGTTCCCAGTACAATTTGTGTCAGCCAACCAGGTTAGTGAGAGATTCACCTCTATGAAACTACTGTATAGGAAACAAGCCCAGTCTCCTAAGAGAACAGGTTTTCTTTTATTTCTCCTTTTTCTTTTCTTCCTAGCATGGCCAGTGAGTAGAGGCTGAAGCTGGAAACGGGGTCTTGAGCTGGATTCATGTGTGTTCCAACCGAACTGGCTGCAGATTTGTGAACAAAGTGTGTGATATCAAAGCAGGTGTTTACTAACTGCACAGCTGTAAGTGGAGATGAAATATCCCCGTGGTGCTGGGAGAAGCTGGTGGTTTTGTTGAGCAGCTTTCCCCCTGATGCACAGTGAGTCCGTAAGAGCAGCCTACACAGGATGAGTGCTGAAAAGATGGGATTCCTGTTTGCCCCCATTTGCCCTCACCTCAGCCACAGGAGTGCCAGCACCTGAAGGAGCAGTTGTACCCAACCAGCTTTGTTCAGTCTTATTCTGTAACTGGTGTAGTGAATACAAACCAGAGAGACTGCCAAGGAAACTTTTGTTTCCTTAAGCAGAAAGGTAAATGTAACAATAGAAGGATTTATTAATCGCCAAATGAATTTATTCTTGTGATACACAGTTAGCTTGAAAGACTAGGCCAATTCTGTATATGGAGCACCCTATTAAATGGATGGGGACCGATGGTAGAGACAATAGGCTCTTTTGCTACCTTGTCTGCTTTTCCTTTTGAAATGTTCTAGTAGTCTTCTTTTTCTAGCACAAATTTGGATCTCTTGCATGTAAGACTTTTCTCAGCCTGCTAAAGGGAAAAGCACATTCAGAATGACAAAGGAAAGATGCACGGATCTACAAAGAAAGGGCAGGAACATATGGATGCCAGCTAGTAAAAGGACACATTGGTTTGCAAAAAAACCCCAAACCTAAACAACAGGCCATGATCAAACCTCAGCACAAAAAAGAGAATTGAGTAGATGTGTATGGTTAGCTTTTTATATTTCTGACTGACTCAAATGAGACAACAAGGCAATTCTGCAAAGAGTGCTCTGTAAGGAGTGAAATCTGAGGAAAAAATGCTAGAATAAAAAGAAAAACATATCTTAGCACTCTTGGGTGCAGAATCAGTTTACAGGGGAAGTGAAACCAAACCCCCGCATCTGAGTACAGCCTCCAAAAATGTTAAGGGCTATTTAATTTGGGTTTAGGCCTACCTTCAGACTGGATGAAACTCCCAATTTTCTCCCAAAGTTTGCAATTATTCGTGATAATTAAAGGTAAATGACAGGGCTTGTTGTCTGTATTCATCAAGAGAAGATGAAGTGGAGGAAACTCTTCTTGATGGTCTCCTTAAAGTCAATGAGATCTGATGTCAACACACTCAAGGAAATGTTGCATTTAGAGACTAGGGCAGGAACATGGCTGGGCATCAAGCTGTGGGAATTAGGCTGGATAAGAGGCTGTTTCCAGTGAAGGTGGCCAGATGTTTAGGCTGCCGGTTGATGAGGTAGGGACTGGAGATGGACATCAGATAAGAAGAGGGGAGGTGACTAAGAGGTGTTAATTCTCGGCACAGATAGTGTCTGGGCATGGCACCACTGTTGGACAACTTGTTGATGGGAATCATGAGACATGTTGGGAGAAAAGATGTCAGATAAAACAACTGCCCACGTTTCTGAACCTCTGAATAGGTTTGGAGATTTTATGAACGCTGATGGTGACTTGGCTGTACAACAATTCTTGCTTTTGAAACAGTGAAATGTAAGTCTGTGCACTTTCTGCTAATACACTCCATTTTAAGTAACCTTTACAAATAAATAGGCATGATAGTAAGTGTGTGAATGGCAACTTCCCACACTGGCCAGCCCTTCAGGCAGGGAGAGGAAAGCATGGGAGAGACTGTCTGTCCTCATAACATTCAGTTAATGTACACGGGTGACCCTGACAGATGTACATTAGTTTGGCTGAAACTTTGGAAGCTGCCTGTGAAGAAATCTGCAAAAACAGAAGTGAGCTCTTTCTCATCTAAGTTCTAGCAATGTTCACATCCTGGGCTGCATGAAATGGCTGCAGACAGATTTCTATCCAGTTGAAAAGGCTGGACAAGCTCCTGCATGCCAACTCTTCTTGCCCTAGGAAGCTGTACAGAATTTTCCTACATGCACAGCGTGGTAGCTGCTCCAGGGAGTAACTGGATCAGCTCCTGTGTTGATTAAACCAAAGGGTCCACGGGCTTGCAAAGGCTTAAGTAAAATCTCGCTGTACAACACATTGGGATGGCAAAACTCGGGGCCTTTCAGCTTTGGAATGAAAATGCTTCTGGTGTGGCTGTCTTGCTCGCTGGCTGTAGCAAGGAGCGGGTTATTAGGTGCCCTCCTACCTTTCCTGCGCCGTTTGGGTTGCGACACGCCTGGGCGGTGGTTGGAGGGGAAGGAAGCCGAGCGCCCTGTCTCTGACTTTGCACCACATGTTTCAGAGCGCGGTCGTTCACTCTCACATTTTACAAAATCAATTTCCATTCTGTCATGGTATTTCACACATTTGCGTTCTGAATAAGTTAGAGAATATTCTACAACTTACAAAAATAACTTTAGTTTTAATTTTTCCTGTTACACGAAGAAACCTATCCATACTTTATCTGTTACAGATGGAAAAACTACATATGGAGAAGTCAGATCTATTAATTAGTTTATAGGCACAAAGTCCCCTAAAGAGTGCCATGAATCCATGTGTTATTCTTAAGAGCTGTCTGAAGTACTTGCACTGAATAATTTATTTCAATTTATCCCTGTTTCTGCTGTTAATTATCCAAGATCAGATTTTGCTTTTTTGAATTTTATTGTTTTGGGTTTTTTCTTAACAATTTTTCCCATTTACCTAAATTCACTGAAATGCTCTCTGAATATATTTCAGCGTACTGAAGTATTCAAGCCATCAACACTCACTTGAGTGTGTTCTGTTTTTTTCTAATGGATGATAGGATGATTATTAACTTCTGTTGTTTTTAATCTTTCAGTCAGTATTTAAATCCTAGGAGAATGAAGAAAGGGGGAGGAAAGTAGAAGAATGGGAAAATCAGGCACATGAGAGCTCCTAACTGTATTATTGTCTGTTTCATCTCTGAGGACTGTTTCAAGACCCTAACTTAGGAGAAGAGGGCCAAACGGCACAGGCCCAGTGCTGTGTAGCTCTTGGTGTTGGAGAGAGTTGGAGTCAGGCAGGAGCATGTAGCAGTACCAGGGAACACTTCTTTCCATTCTCAGCCCTGATGACTTTTCCCTGAATTCAGCAACTTTAGACTCCACTGTGAGATCCTTCCAGCATGAGAGACAAGAAGGGCCAGGGCAATAAGTTGGGAAAGAGTTGGGCAAACAAGGGTGAGGTAGAAGTGTGGCAGTAGTTTGAGTGTTGTGGTTTTCATTGTGGATTATTTTACATGAGAGGTTTTAGTTGGCCTCTTTAGAAAATAAAACCAGAAAAATGTATGGTCTCTTTAAACCTTCGTACAACAACATTAACAGGGTAATGTAATCTGTACCCTCATTGAATTGCTGTTAATTTTGCCTGCTAAATTAGAATTATTCACCCACTCTGTGCAAAAATGCTTTTTCAGCATTTTTTGTGCATCTGCTATTGTGCTGTAGTAGTAGTAATGGAAAAGCTATCCTGAAAAATTAAATTAACTCTACTGAAATATTTACTACTGTGTCTTTTATTCTTCTGACATCGCCCTGTGAAATACCAGCAGCCCTGTATTAGGTAATATACATGTTGGTGGGCACTCATCATCCCAGAGCACAGGGCCAGATCTGGTGAGGATCTGCAGACACTTGGGGATAGGATATACTTGCTGTTGTTCTCAAGGGCAAAATGAGATGACTGATGGGACTGGCAAGAGCACTGGTTGCAGCTTTAGCAATCAGAATACCTTCTAAAACCTGTCCTGATCCTAGATAGATGAGAAAAGCAAAGAGGACTGAAGAAAAATGTCTGTAACTGTGTCTTTCTCAGAGGACTTCAAAGGAGAAAGTAACTTCCCCAGAATTAGCCAGAGAATCTGAAGCAGCATTGGACTTTGGACCCAGATCTTGAACTATGTTGCCATAAACACAGAACATAGAAATGCTTTTGGACAGTGAATGGGGAAAAGGGTCAAAATTCAAAGTAGTTCACAACTGTGTCTGAGAAAATATTTGCAGGCACATCATCTTACTCATTCCTCTCTGCCAGTTAGTAGTAAGTGTTGTATTTGGGACTCTGTAAGAGCTGAAAGATTTATTTGGCTGTGTATGATTTATTTATTCAGGTAACTCCCTCTGGTACTATTTATGTAGTTGTGAATTTTCATATTCCAGTAAGTTAGTGAAATGCAACGTGTTGATGCACAAGTGGAATGTTAAGCAAATAAACAGTGTATTGGGCCCCACTTTTGTTGATTAGGTCATGCTTTAATTAAGTTTTCTGTATGAGTTCATATCTCTTGCTGGATATTAGGACAGGCAGCAGGCTCTTAATGGTGCCACATTTTGGCACTGGAACTTCTGGGTTACTGCCAGTCCTTGTACACAAAGACTGTGTTGATAGAATTGCGATAAGGGCTCAGGGGGAGATAAGGGCTGTGTTTCGGCCCAATGGCTTGACCTTGCTCTTGTTGATCCAACAGCAAGAGTCCTATCGATTTCAGAGTGATTGGGACACATGAATACATTTTCATCCTGGAGAGTTGTGTGCAAGCAGATGGGAGGAACTGCTGGTGCTGCTGCTGAGTGCAGTTTGTTGATACACAGGTGCCTGTTCTTGCGCGGATCAGTCCTTCCTTTGGCACGGCAGCTTTATGTATCCGTGTTTTGTGTGTGAACGCAATGTTTGTCAGGCACTTGTTTGGCAGTCCTGGAGACAGAAGTTCTCCGTGCGCTGGGTGTCTCCTCGGTGGTGCTAATTCACAAGCTGTGTTGCAATGCCTGCCTGGGTATCGCAAGGCAGGTCCGAGACACTGGTGTGTGTTCACCAGGCCTGTTAACCCCATCAGGCTGTAGCCACACTCTTGAGTTTGGTATTCTCATCACCTAAATTCCTAAATGTACTTCTAAGGCACACTCCCTGCTAACACAAGCTGCCCAAACATCTGTGGCGAGACTAAGGAAAACATGGAGAAAAAGACCCGAAGATGAATATTTCAGCAGAAACGTGGGAAGGAATGCAATGTAGCTCACGCAAAACCTTCTGTAGTGTATGCCATAAATTAACACAATATAAATTTATACATATTTACACCACATAGACTAAAATATATAAATCCTCAATACTCAGCCTTCTGTAGTAGGTGTAAGCAAGCAGTCCATATGTTTAGCTGATTTCTGAGGAGCTCTAGGGAACAAAATGTATCTTGTGGAACTGGTGATATTAAGGAGATTATAAACTAGGGTAATCAGTGCAGTTCTCAAAAAGGGTTGGCTTCTCTGCAGGCTGAAAACAGGCAGCCATCTCCTGATTTGCTATCTGAGGCTTTAATTCAGCCAGGTGCTAAAATACACATGTACACATGTAATATTTGACTGCATGAATAGTCCTATTGATGTTTAAGGCCCAAAGATCAATCCTCACTCGTTGGATTTTCCTGGCTTTAGGCTGCATGAGTCCATTTTCCTCTTATATTTGTGTACTTTCATTGCAAATAGAAGCTTATAACATCTCATTAGGTACCAGGTGTTTCCTTTTCCACCACTTCACACTGACTATTCTAAGCCAGTAACATTTTATACAGCTGTGCAGCAGAGAATTGGATATCTAACATTTGTTCTGTCTCTTGGTTTTTTAAATAAGATGAGTAAAATTTTTTGGTATGTTCAAGATATGGCATCTGAAGTCCAAATGGCAGGATTTTCTTCCCAACAATAGTTTTCAGGAATTAAAAGGAATTATGTGATTCATGAGTAATCTTTTACGATTTGTATGTCTGAAATGTTGGGAAGCCCTCCTTTTCACAGAGGTGCGAAGAGGATGAGAATGAAGGAAAATGGGGAGAATGAAATGGAGAAATCATTTGTAGGTTTTAAGATAAACTGTCCTGCCACTTCAGCACAGAGACAGGTTATTGGCAGCCTCTCACTTTGGTCACCTCCTCATACCAGTGCCTATGATAGTCTAGAAAGTCTCTGGAGATGTAAAGGAGCCCCTCCAAAATACAGTTTTCTGGTGCTGCTGTACCAACACACTTTCCACCTTACATCAAGGTTCTACTTCCCCATTAAAAAAATGCCTCCACAAGTATCTGATCAGACCCAGCATCTCCAAGCCATACCACCAAGGTGATGTAGAGAGATGTGATAGTGTGCAAGGTATCAGCACAGAGAGGTGCAGCCAGGGCCTAGCTGGGATTAAGGTCTTCATGTATGTGTGATGACCATGTTTTTTTGTGGCTCTGCTACTGGGAGAATCTCTTAGCAGAAATATGAGCAGATACCAGCAAAATTAGAAGAGGCTGGGTTCATGCCAGCTGCTGTATGATGCTAGTTTAAACATCTAAAAATATTAAAAGCTGTGTACACTAAAGAAAGTCTCAGAACCTAACCTGCACAAGGCCATTTCAAAAGGCATGTTAGTGTTTCCTGCAGCTGTATACCTCCTTTGGCAGGGCTGCAAACAACAAGCTTCTCATCACCTGTGACTCTTTGCAGTCAGGGAGAAGGATCCAAGACCCAGATATCTTTCCAGTCAGTTGGAATAGAGGTAAAGACCAAATGAAGGGAATACTTCTCATGAGTCACAGCATCCTGCCCTTCCTTTCCTTCCATTCCATGGGCATGGATATGTCATGAAATGTGTGAGCAACAGACTGTTTTTCCAGCATACCACAGGACTGCAGTCCTAGTGAATGTCCTAAGATGTCCTTTCCTCCTTAAGGAAGGTAGGGTGACTGGAAAGAAGCACAGGCAAGTGGACTTTGATGTGGATGATATTGCAAGGAGTACCTGACAGCCAGAAGTTAAGCATCAATTAAATTTTGGGCTTGAGGGAAAGAAGCAGTCCCTGTTTTGTTGCAGAACGTGAACCATGGCCATTATGATGAAGACAGTCACAAGCCTTTTTTGTTTGCCAAGCACTAGGAGCCAGTGTCACTCTACATTACAACAAATCTAATTTTCTGTGTTGCTGATGACCAGTCATAGGATATATGATTGCAACACTCAGCATTGTCCTGTGACCTCCCAAAATACCTTTCTTTCACTTTCTTATTTGTCAACATGTAAGAACATACCCCTGTCCTTTGGCACATGTTCATGTATAGACCAATTATTATGGCTGCACTGTCCATACAAACTGAGATGACAAAATGTACTTTTCTGACTTAGGGGACTTGGACCTTGTTGGGACAAGGCTGGCAATGCAGCAGAAGTGAAAAGCTCCTTTTGCACAGACCTCTCTCCTCCTACTTGCTTATTTGTACCCATTCGTTCAGTAAAGTACAAGATGTTTCAACTGGGCTGGAAGAAATAAGGCTTCTAGTTGCTCCCTCCCTTTGCCAGTGTCGAGAAAAAAAACCCAACAAAACATAAGCTACTTCCTCTTCTATAAATATATGGGCACAGGACATTTAACTGAACACTTTGGTTCTCCTGGCTCTTTATGTGGACATAAGTGCTTTGCTGTATCTGGGAAGGAATAAGCTAGAGGGGTGAGAAGACCGTCCAGTCTTTTGTTTGCCTTAGCTCATCCTATCTGCAAATTTATATTGGGCCAGTTTTGTGCTATCTGAACACTCCTAGTCTGGTGTCATCAGCCTTTGACCTCCAGTGGAACTGCTTGCAAAGATGGTGACAACTTGGAAATTATTGTGAAGCAGAGATTCTATCCCTGCCAGTCGGACTAGCAAACTTGCTTTAATGTCAGCACCTGAATGAGGCATGCCTGGTAGCCTCTTTTGGTAAGAGTCTGACTCATAGAGATCAATAAAGTGTGCTTATTTGCTCATCATCTTATGAATCTGTTATAGGAGAGGATCAGTTTGAAATTTCATGTCTAAGTGGATGCAATCTCCTTGAAGAAAAGCAAGCAGCACCCAATGAAAATGCAGAAGACAAGGCTACTGTGGTGTATCTTCTAAGGCTGTTAAGGCAAACTAGTTAACTTTTTTTTTTTCCTTCCATAAGAAGTATCTTTGGTGTCTTGCCAGGGGTACTAATGGAGTCCCAGGGGAATGAATTTCAACCCTGCAGTCTCAAGAGTTGGGCCTCCAGCTGGCTATATACAGATGTACTTAATCTAAGTGTTGTCCTTACTGGAACAAGCTCCCTTTGGAGTGATTCCCATCTTAGTCTGTCGGGAGAACCCAACATCCAAGTGTGTTCCCACAAATGACCCAACGTAAAGTGTCAAAGGATAAGACCCAGCAGCATTCAGAAGCTCTTACCCACACACATTTCCCTTCTGCTGCCCACCCCTTGCCAAAACGCAAGTGCTTCAGCATGACTCTGTTACCTGTGTTTAGTTATGATTTGCTGTTCTATTGTGAGGGAGATTGGTAAGCAACATGAGTTTACATGGGAAAAATGGATTTTTACTTTTTTTTCTTTAATAGTGTTTCTCCCGTTTGTTTTGCTCTGTACAATTATTATGGTATTGTTTGATTACATTGCCCCTTTTTATCCCTCTGTGCAGACCAAGCATGCTGAAAATGAAAGGCAGCATGTAACCTTCTGAAGTCACTAATTGTAGTACTGCAGGTGAGTTGAATAACAGACTATGGTAAATTTTGGTCTGAAATTCTTTCCTAAAGTATAAATTGGACACAACAGCAAGAGAGAGAACAAAAGCTATTTCCTACCTGATGTTCTTGGAAACCTGTTCCCAGTTCTTCATGGAGGATTGCTGCTGTACTGGAATATATTAAAATAGGGACACATGAATGACATTGATGCTCTGCAGTGGAAATAGCTGAGCCTTTTGTATTTTTACCATTGCATGAGACTTATGATAATCTGCTTCTTTCTCTAAATGGAAACCCTCCAGGGAAGTTTTGTGTACTCTAAATAGCTTCTCTGTGTGATCAGAGACTTGGCTTCATGTGCATGTAATGCATAATAGATAAAGATACAACAATATAAATGCAGATTAGAGGTTATTCAGTCAAGGCAAGCATGTTTTGGGGGTGGGAGGCAAATTATAAAAATGCAAAACAATACATATTGCTGCTATCCTTTCTGGCAAATCTCCATATTTTGCCAAAACATTGTTATAATTCTTAGCAGCAAACAGGATCTGTCTCATAAATACCTATGTCTAAACCACTTACTGTCCTTATGTGTACACTCAGCAGATAATCACATTGACTTTTCTCTAGCCTTGTTGCATTGAATGTCATATAGCTATTTTGAAGTGATCTCGGTGCTGAAAATAGTCCGCCAACAGATATGGATATAAACTTTCATAAGAATATTTACAGCCTCAAAGCAATGCATAAACATCAGTTGATCAAACTCATTAAAAGCACTGGGATATGAATAAGTAGCATTAATCTGTTTTCTAGAGTCACACAGAGAAAAGGCCCCCAGCCCTCTCAGCACAAAGAGATGGGTCTCAGCTTTGACTTTAGCAGAGCCCGTGGCTTCTTAGTTGAGTAAATAAATTCCATTTTTCTAGTTGTTCAAGAGATGATCAGGGAATTTTCTTTGCATTTGGGTTGTCTACATAAAAAAGTTAGTGTTCATGGTGCTCAGATGGAAACGGATAGCACATTAGTTGTGTGGACTAATTCTTTCTCTAAGTTCAGTGACAACTCCCTTTTTAGTAGTAAGAAGGTGACCCCAAACTCATGCTCTGAGAGGAGCATCTCTGTCATCTTACTACTATTTCTGCCTTTTTATGGAGATGAGTTTTCTTTTTATCTCTGTAAACTGTATGATGGAGGAACCAAAGATACATTTCATGTATGGTCATGAACATACTGTAATGAGTATGGAGGAATAAAGGTAATTTTCTCTCCTTAGATGAAAATTATGGTACAGTTATTAAAAAAAAAAAAAAAGAGATGAGGGAGAGAGGCTTGCTTGTTACTATCCTTAAACGCTTCCCTTTTGGCCCAGTTGAAGTTTCAGAGGGAATCGGCGGTTACAGCAAGAAACCACTTCCTGTTTCTGGGTAGGAGGCTCTGTAATAGGAAAACAAGTTCTTTTATGATCAGTTGCAAGGGAACACACATCCATTCCTGCAGCAAGAGCAGATGGTCATGTTTTGTTTGACCCTAGCTACATGATACGGATTCAGGCAAGTAGTGGACTTAACAGTATTCCCTAGGGATACTGCACTCTGAGCTCCCATTATGAAATCCTAGGCCTGGAAAAGTGCAAGTCCCAGCATTAAGTATAACCTGCCTGTATGTGCACAGTGGCTATGGAGAGATATAAATAAGTTGCTGTGAGTTTTCTCTGTTTAAAAAACTTTTGTAGTTTATAATCTCAAAAAATATGCCTTTTTTTTTTTTAGTTGAAATTTGTTTTGGCTTTGTTAGGGATCTTGCTGCAAGAGAAAACATAGGCACATCAACCTCAAAGCTTTGTTGAAGTCAGGATCTCATCACAAACTGAATTTCAGATATTCCTGCATTCTGTAAAAGGCTTTGAATTCTTATTTTTTTACCAATTCTACCATGCTATTAGGCATTGCTAGATGAATTGGTACATTTGTTACCTTTTTCAAATTTACATAGACAACCTTTAGTGGAGCAAGAACACAAACCTCAAACACACATCCTCTGGCCTCTGGCAAAGCTGTCATTCTCCGTATACCCTTTATCCCAAGAAGCAGTTGAATGTTTACAAGTAGTCAGAGCAAGAGGCTTCACTAGAGCTTTGGATTCTGCCACTTAGAGCAGAGGCAGAAAATTGAACTGGTGAGAAACTAAAGCAAGCTGATGGTTAGGGCTTTCCTCTGCCAGTGAATGTTTAGTTGCACAAAGAGAAGAGTTCGAGGGTACCCAGCAGAGTGGCAAAGATGGTAGGTTAGTGGTAAAGGGATACTCCCAAATAAGGAGTCTCCTGTCCTCAGGCAGAGAAATGAATTGTCCTAAGTGTTTGGGTATTTTTAAAATGGGATAAGCATAAGTAACAGTTTTGTGAATAGTTTACTGAAATAGGATACTCATCACTAGATGAATCTGCCTGATGAGCTCAGCATACATTTGCATATACTTTGCAACAATCCAAGCTGCACTCATTGGCTGAATTTGTTATTTGCTAAATTTTGTACCTAATTCATGTTTCATCTCACTTTATGGTAATTTTGTGCATGGTAATATTTTGCCCTTCTCTGTGAAAGTAGTTTAAAAATGAAAGCAGGAATCCAGAATGGCCTTTAAAGCCTTTCATGCATGCAGAGCTGACTGCCAGTGCATGTGGGAGGCCAGGTTCTGTCTTCAACCACAGGTGGTTTTTTTTTTCTAGGAGTCTAGAACTTGTATCTTGGAGAAGAATTTACCAGTGAATAACCACCTCAGTCATGCCCACTGAGGTTGCAACAGGTGTAGTCACGACAAATTATGTCTTCACAGGAAACTAGAAGTAGATGAATGCAAGCCTGGTTTGCCACTTAGAAAGGCCAGACAAGAGTAGGGTGAATTTGAGTTAAGAGGCTCTTAGCACCAGTGCAGCCTTGAATATGAAGACAATTACAAAAGCAGGGTTCATTCATGCGGGTGTAATTGCTGTGTGCTTAAATTAGTTTTGAAGGTGGAACTTTAGCTTCTAGGTCTTGTCAGAAATTTTCAAAAGAACCTACGTCTCTGAGCTACTGCCAGTTTCCTATTGTGTGCATATACAAAAATCTCATTTTCAATCTTGATAAGCTCTTGGCTTTAATAATGTCTCAAGACTGCAGGTTTCCTAGCTTATTTATCATGCACTGAATAAAAAGATTCCTTTTGTTGTTGGTAAATTCACTGCCTTTCAGTTTCCTTGAGTATCAGCTTGCTTTGTATTGTCTGAGAAGATAAAGGGGAATACCCCACTTAACCTCTCAACATCATTCTCTGCTTCCTTTTCAGGTAAATTTCATATGCCTGTAATACTGTATAACTGGTATAAATGCTACCTTTTAAGAGAAAATAATGAAATCTCTCAGTATCCATACAATGAACTCATCTGTTACATTCCACTGCCTAATAACATTGTATTTTTTTCCATTGGGGGATGCCTTATTCAGTTGTTCTGACAAACTGCTGTTTTCTTGTAGCAAAATTGTTCAGCATAGTGTTTTTACTGTTTTGTCAATAAGCAAAGGAAATAAAAACCTTATGGGATTTGAACAAGAACATTCACACTCCGTATGTGAGCTGCGTTTGAATTGGAGTGTGGTGGGGAAGCAGAGTATAGTATGCAACCTGTTTACTGCAGTGCATGCCAGCAAGTGAGATTTCATTCCCCTTTGCTAGGATCTCACATTATACCCATTTTCTCACTCTTTTCCTTTGCACTGCTCCTTCACAATATCCAATGCTAGTAGCTTTTTGAATTGCTAGTTTTGGAATTCTTTTTTTATTTTTATTTTTTTTTTAAGTTCTCATCCTTACACTGGACTTCCAAGATCAAAATATGCAGTATCTGCTGTAATAAAGTGATCTAGTAAGACCTGCTGTTCCTTGGGCATCATCAGTCAATTGGAAGCTCAGCAGCATGAAAGAGGGGATCTATCTCTGAGCTGAATACTTGGAATGTCTCTGAATTTAGGCCATGTCTACAACTGAATTTCAGCTTTTTGCTGATGAATTAACGAATGGTATGAAATTGTGAATTGGAACTATTCATTTTTTGCTAATCACACGAGGAAAAGTTTGAATGCCGGAAACCTGAAGTTGATTCAAGTGACGCAGTGTTACATAATATCTATTAAGCCTATGGAAAGCATTGCCATGAGCTATTCACAGATGCTTCTGAGGATATAAAGATCATCCAGAACTGCCTTAGATAAGATTTAAACTGTTTCAGGGGACTGTGAGTTCAAAATGGAATAAGCCTTTCATCGATTATCTGCTGTTCCTGTGTGCCAATTATTCATTAACTGACCACGTCAGGTAGTATTACTTGCTTGTTTCTGGCCACTCATTGGAGGCACATCAAATGGAATAGATTTTATGCCAGTTGTCTGCTAGGATGCTGCAGTTGCTGTGTTTGCTATCAATTGTGAGTTTAGACAGGTTCAAATTATGCTAGTTACTCTGTTTTGATGTCAGTGTTCCCTATCTGTTGAGACTGACACAGCTCCACCTACCTATTAATGAATATGTTAATTAACTCATATTAGACATCTAAATATGGCTCTGGAGCCAGGGGAATAGTGACAGCTGATGGCCCTTCAGGGCATAAATGGTTTCTCGCTACGATCAATATTCTCCACTGCTGACAATGCTTCTTACTTTTTTGGACTTCCACTCACTTATCTCTCCCTCTGGCAGTTGTTTACAATACTGAAGTGCAACCAAGAGTTCAAGCAGAGTAGCCTTAAAAGCTGCCTTAATGACATCTATAGAAAAATCATCCAACTCAGTTTTCATCTTCAGACAGAAGGTCAGAGCTCACAGATTTTGTCATTAGGCAGCTTCCATTTTGACCCCCTTTTCCCATCCCCACCCCATCTAGCCAGTGGGTTAAAAGGCTGCTTGAAATACCGAGTTTATTTCTTGGTGCATCACAAGTCCCAGATACTCCGGAGATCAAGCAAGTACAAAAACAGTGTTTCGGCATCCTCAGTTCCAGATGGACCTGTTTGCTAAAGCTGTTCACTCGTGTTCATGGGAGGAACCAGCCCTTTTTGGAGCCAGCATTTTATGCTTGGTTCAGAAAGGGACAGACAGGGTTTGGGGTTGAAGTGATTTCATCAAGAGACTTCTGGCTGGGCTCTGGATTAGTACACTACAGGTGTGGGCACAGACAGAAGGTGGGCTATGTTTCAGGCTGCTGCCTCTCCAGGCATGTGGTCCTGTTTCTGCTGGGTTCAGCAGGATTCCCTCTCTGAAAGAAACTTGGAAAAGGTGGTGAGGTGGCAGGAAAGGAGGCCATAGCACATGTTTTGTTCTCTTTCACCTACATCATGAAAGTACAGGAAAGGAAATGTAGCCAGGGCAAGGTGGGCATCATTCTGGCCAGAAGCTGTGTGTGGGAATTTTAGCTGATTTCGTCTGAATCTGCTAATCTCCTTGAAAAATTTTTCCAACATACTCACATGTCTTGGACTCAGAATTTTTGTTTTCAGAGAAGTCTTAGGCATGCTGGAGCTTAAGACCCACTGACAGAGAGAGGTAGACTAAATTTTTATTCCTGTTATTATAACAGATCTGATTTTTCAAGAATGCTGCACACAGAATATCTAGCTCCAGAAACTTCAGCTGTAAGGATCCCTATGTAAAAGTCATACACCGTGTGCAGCAAACCAGTTATAGCTACCCCACCTCTGGGTCCTAGAGTCCTTCTCTCTGCTTTGTGCTTCCTTTCTACAGTCTGTTCTTAGTATCTATTAAGACTCTAAATCCAACTACCCCTCATGTAACTGTAAAAATGTCTGTGGAGCAACAGGGCCTGTTGGTGTATAATTGGGATAATCTGGCACAACTGTGATACAAATACCATCTTGGAGGTATGTATGAGATAAACAACAGTTTTCCTGGAATGTTTCTATATGGGAAAGTTATAGGACTGGCAGCACTGAAGTTATTTATTCATTGCAAGCTACACTACTCAACTGTGTTTAGTGTAGCCTGAAGCAACCACTCTGTCATGGGAAAAGAGGTATTAGTTCCCCTTCTGTGCCACAGCAGCCCAGACTTCTAACAAAAACACTGTATACACTGAACTGTGGAAACTTACAGCCTTGTAATCAGATGTTACACTATTGACAGTGATTTGGGGGAGGGGGAGGGAGGGGTGAATTGTTATCTGTTTTGGATGAGGCAAACACAAAAATGCAAATGTTAGTTGATAACTGAGAAAAGGACCCAGATATGTGAGGTTTTAAAGTCTGTCAGGGAACTTGATGGACACAGGAGTTTTGGTCATTTTGAGCAGAGTTGACCTTGTGTCTGAACTGACTGCTAAAGTTGAAGGAGCTGCAGAACCATAAGATGTGAAATAAGAAAGATGATTGATTCAGGACACTTGGAAGTCAAGGAGTGCCAGTGAAAGGAGCCAGGCTTTCTTGGCTGATGCAGATGCATTAATTGAGGAAGATGTGTTTACTTAAGGGTGTGACCAGTCAGACATCAAGCTACACATGATTTATCATTTGGAGGAGGAAGGGACAGCATTAAATGTTCTTCCCAGAGGATTATGGAAACTCTTGTCCTTGTGGCAGACCACGGTGGTATTGTTTAGAGCAGGGAAATGTAAAGACCTTGTTATATCTACATACTCTTGACGTTAAGCTCTGGGGCGTTCTGTGTGGGAGTTGCTTTTGGTGCCAAGGAGCAGGCAGTGATTTCAGGATTTTGGCTAAGTAGATCTATCTGGCAAAAAGAGACTGCAAAAGGACGTAGGATGAGATGATTGCAGTGCTAGGAGGAAGAAGGAGTCTGTGAGTCCTATGTGGATTACAGCAGAGGTAGGGTTTTCATAATCCAGTAAATATGTGGGTTGAGTATTTCTAGCAACAATTGTTTCTCCTTTGTGCCTCCAGCAAAAATTTTAATACTTTGTGGTTAAAACAGCAAAGCAGAATAGAAGAGCTGTGTGCTCCTCTTTGGAGAAACTGATGGGATGGCATTATTTCGTTAAGTACTGATCAGTTCTTGTTCAGGTTTTGGCTTAAAAATGAACAAACTTAGAGCAAAAGGCATCGCTCAGGCTGCAGCATTAAGTCAAGAAAGATGCACCAGTGTGAATACCTGAGCAAGGACACTAATGTTTTACCTTTCCTACAACAGAGTAAGAGAGTGAGTCAATATAGATTGGGTGGCCAAACAGCACCCAAGCTTTGTCAAAGCCAAATTACGCACAGTGAGAGGATCAGAGAGGATCTCTGATAGAGAAAGACTTGTACACTACTACAGAGAGCACTACTTTTGCATACCAGAGAATCTCACAGAGGTAAAATATTAATTCACTTAGTTGTGTTTTTTTTATTATGACTAAGTTCCAGACCAGCTGGTGGCTTTGTTCAGAGAGTTTTACAATACATTCTCTGACCACAGTTAAAAGTTTTTGTTAAAAAAATGCACATAAAGTGCTGAAGACATGTCCAGTCATTACATTATTCATGTGGGGTATGGTGTAAAGCCAGAAGAGGGTGAAATTTTGAAGACATTTCAAAATAAATAAAAATCCTAGATATAAAATTTTCTGAAAAAGGATTTGTATTAGCTTAGAACTTTCATTTCTACCTATAAGGATGCATGCATTATTCTTGATACCCAGGTCTGTATGTCCTGTTGAATCAGCTGTATAGGCATTTATAACTTGGAGTTCTTTGTAATGTGTTTCTCTTGGCAGCCAATCCTATTTCCTTAATGAAGGCATCTAAAGGGGAAAGGACAATTTGTGATGAAGTCAAAAATCTGCTCATACTGGAAAGATAATAGTCCTTTCTGTATAAGAACAAGTTTATAACATACTCTGTGTATGTGGCTCGTGCTGTAAAATAGGATGATTGCAAAAACTGTGTTTGCATCAGATAATCAGATAACCCGCCTATTCTTAAAAGAGCTACTGTAAGATCTTTAACAGAGATACTGGTATGAGTCTTGAAGAGAAAATGCAGGCAAAAGATCATCAGATGCAGACAGCACTTGCATTGAAAACAAAACCTGTGTTTTGTATCGCTCTCTTTTAGATTTGACCAAAAGTTTGGATGCATGCAAAACTGAAGATTTTTCTATAAGTTTATCATCTTGAGTCTTGCAGATTCTGTTCAATGAAAAGTCAGATATATATGTGCATAGAGGTAGGTCGGAATCTCTTTTCCAATGTCTTTTGAGTGTGTCTGGGAATCAGGGCGGTGAGATTTTTCAGTGCCTAAAGAAGTATTTGTTCGTAAGGACAGCAGCAATCCCAAACAGAATGATTTGTGCTCCATTTTTCTTTGTCTTCAGAAACCACTTCCTTTTCTGAAAGCATCCAAACTGCCAAAAGGCACTGGTGACCAAATAGCATAATTACAAGTAGAACTAATTACACAAATTAATCTCCTGAGACCTACTGTAGACATGGGGAATACATATGAAGTTACAATTTGTATTCCCAAAGTTCGGATATGTTTGAGTCTCTGGTTTTGGCATAGGCCTGTCCTACTTCCAAGTAACTAGTTTGCTCATGTTTTCTTTGGATATTTTTCCCAAGTGTGCTTTTTCACTGTGACTCATGCAGGATAAAGCAAACAAGGTTGGAGTGTGTGAAAGCAAGCTTCCGGAAGAGTACCAAGTCACACTATATAAATCCTACACATATGAAAAACCTGTTGTCTTTGCAAGCCCACAGAAACATTCTCTGCATGGAGCAATGCCTACAACTTACAATTGTTTGGTGGGTGGTGGTTTGGTTTTTTTTTTTTGTGTGTGGGGTTTTTTTGTGTGTTTTGGGGGGGTTTTGTTGTTTTTGTTCTTCCCTTCTCCTTCTCCTTCTCCTTCTCCTTCTCCTTCTCCTTCTCCTTCTCCTTCTCCTTCTCCTTCTCCTTCTCCTTCTC